>UYRU01042772.1:8615-19553 GCA_900617775.1 Dibothriocephalus latus | reverse complement strand
GTCGAGAAAAGCACATCCATATGCACGGCAGCCCTTATCTAAATCTCTTAGAACAGAATGGACTACTAGAGCAACAGTGTCTACTGTTCTTCGCCTAGCCTTATACGCAAATGGCAAGGGTTTGGAAAAACCGGAGGAAGAGCAGGCAATTGGACGAAAGGATTGTCGACCAGAAGAAGATGTTTTTTTCGGAATGGGAGTGATTCTCACTGGTTGCCACTCATCAGGAATCTTAGACCCCTTGAAGGACAAGTTGATGAGGTGTGTCAATGCAGTGGCTAACTGAAAAGAGCAGGATTTAAGGAGAAACGTTGAGATCTCATCTGGCCCAGCAGCTGTTGAACCTCAAATCTTTTTAAGATGTTTCATTACTGTTTCCATAGACAGAGGAACTAAGACACTTGGTAATAAGGAAATAGCGTTTGTCGGAAGATTGAAGTCGGTGGGAGTGTGAATTAAGTTTGCATTTAAACGATCTAAGTCTAAGTCAGCATCTACATTTGCTAGTTTATTGCGTTGACCAGTGAGACGTTTAAGTCTCTTCCAAATTTCATCCGAGGAGAGAGGAGAGGAAGACGAAGAAGTAAAAAGCCGACTACCAATAAGGTCGTTCAGCTTGGAAACCTCACGCTTTATTAGTTCGTTCACGTCTTTCAGTCTTTCACGTAGACCTAGTTTATAAAACAATTCGTTTTGGCGTCTCAAAGTTTTAAGATGGGGAGACGAAATTCTGTCAGGTCTAACCATAAGAGTTTCCAGCAGACAACGGATAGTAAAGATTTCATTTTAAAAAGCTGTAAGATAACTGAAGCATGACCCGACGTTCGAGTGTTCAAGAATGGCAGGAAGGTTGTCAGATATGACGGTCTGAGCGAAGCAAATATTATGTGGGGACGTGTCGCGAAACTTGGGTTTCCTTTCGAGTTTTACTAACAGCCCTTTCTTAGAACTACAATAGATGGTTAGCAGGCCCAATAGCACAGAATGATCTCGGCCTGACAACGAAGCTCTATTTTTGACAGCAAAAAACTTGGGGTAGTTAGTCAATATGTGATCAAGAGGGGCGTCAGCACCAGTGCTGAAGGAGACTAAGTCGTCAAAGCCTAACAATGTAAGGGGACGTAGATTCACTAGGTTGAAGTCACCACATAAAATAATAACATGCTCGCAGGACAGTAGGACAAGTTTAAGGGAAAGGAAATAAAAGAAAACGACTAAATCACCTTGGCGTTTAGAGGGAGAATGTAAATTCTGACATGATTAATGCCTTTAGAATTATATAAAAAGTGTGGCTTACAGGCTATAGCAATGGCGTCTATCAAGTCGTCCGAATAAGAAAATAAGGACTTACAATTTGTGCACAATTGCAGGTTTACAAAGACAGCCACTCCACCACCTCTGCTCCTAAATAAGGATTTTCTGTCCAAAAAAAAACAACTAAAATTCGGCAATGTAATGAGATGCGACTCAGTATCACTATTAAGCCAAGTCTCTTGAAGACAGATAACTGCAGACTTACTGCGCTCCTTTTTTAACATAAGTGCTGATAATTCGGCACTTTTATTAAACATTTGTGGGCATCAATCGTGGGAGAGACATTAATTTAAATGGTTTACGATTCATTGCTTGCTGCCATCCGGATCGATGTTTTTGTCGTCATATGGTCGTCCTTCGAAGAGGTGTTGACGTTGATGTATTGCAAATCCAGCAGATGGGACGATATACGCACAAATTAGCATCATGGAATGTTGTAGGTAAAAAAAGTTTGTTTTTATTCATTCAAAAAGGTACCAGTGTACTGTAGAGATGAACCCATGATCATAGATGCAGACAAACAAGGCAGAGAAATAGACAGGGTGGTATACAATAATAAATTCCCACGTGAATGGAGAGCAAAAACAAACGGCAGCTCAAATTCAAAAGCCCGCCACATGACAGCCGGATAAGTTAAAAGATCATCAGATCCTACGACATTATACAGCCAAAAGCTACTTTTTGAAAGTTTCCTGAAACGCACACTTACGGTTCTCTGGATTTTATGGACGGAAGTAATGCGCAGTTGATTAGGAGTTCATTTCTTCTTACCACAACCTCAAATCTCACATAACACCAGTGAATTTGTTCCATTATCAAGTTTTGAAGGTTCTATCAAACTGTTACACAGCTGCGCATATTGCTACGATGTAAGTTCTGGTATTTTTTTATTTCGCTTGTACGTTTCTCCTAGCCTTATAACATTTTATACTTTTTTGTCGAAGTAGCGAGGTATTCCCAGCTTACATCATGAACCGAAAACTAAATCGTTTGGTCTTTTTGATAACAATAATATTTCTCAAAACAACCATCGCGTGTAAAAGTTTTCATTACGAATGCCTTAGTGACGTCGGCTAATTTTTAGTAGCTCCTGCCATAACCTAGTGGTTTGAGAGAATAAAAGCAATTCAACTGACCACCTGTTTTATTTATGGGTGTGCAAACTGCTTGTGTAAACGTGCACTTAAGTGATATTTAAATAATCACTTATCTGTGACTTTTTGAAATAAAAAAATTGATTTCCCGCAGTAACCGCTAACAAACGTGGTGTTGCATTTCCTTCAGCAGTAAAGTAGCATGAATGTCCGAGTAGGTAACCAACTAAAAAACAAAACTTTTGTCGGAAACCGAAATACTTAGGTACACTCCTTGTCGCAGCGGCTTGTAAATAAGAAATGAAGGGTCTATGGCTGTTTCTTACCCCTATTTTTCGCTATAAGTTCAAATAAGCAAAGATGCTATGAACTCGAAAAAAGACTAGTGTGTGCGCTCATATCTTCATATATTTCCTCAGCGTTCTTAGGTTAACAGGCCTTGCCTTTGAAGACCTGTAATGCTGCCTTGTTTTTTGTAAGCATTAACTGTGTGTTAGCAGTCAATTACAGTAGATATATTTATCGCTGCCCATGCAATATCGGTAATCAATTTCAGCTCAAACTACTTTAAGCTTAACGTAAAAACCTTATCGCACAGAAGCAATGGGGAAACAGGTTGATGAACATAGGGATATGCGTTTAACAGGAGCAATGATATGTTCCTTTGGGTTTTGCAGTGCGAACAATAAATATAAATGCATAAGTTCTGCATGCTATTCATATATAATCTGTAAAGCCTTGAATGCATGCTTAAATTAAGTGCATCCTTAAACATCCATGTACGTGGATACATTTCCGTTATTTGGCGCACCAAATAAATTTGTGGCGTTAAGTTGATCTTCGACATGCTGAAGGCTGAATCCAATTTTGATATATGTTTACCATTCTTACAGAGCATCCAGACGCATATTCGCTCTAAACTCCGAGAAAGAAAACAAAGTTTCAAATCTGCCTTATTTGGTTATGGTTTTCTATATGTATGCAATACTCATTTTCCAAGCTTTTAGATGTTTCGTAAGTTCGCTTTTTGAAACTTTATTCACCCTTCCTGAGTGGTATGCCGATGCGAGAGGTAGATCCACTTTAGACTCCTCCTGACGCTTAATGCCATAGGGAAATGCGATCTCATGCAAAGTTAGACATTCAATCTACCTGATGGGAAAGCGAAGTGGGCATTTGGGTAAGGGTTATTTTATCTTGGCGGATCTAAATCGACGAGCAATTTTGAAGGTTAATTAAAAAGATGCGTTCAAATTATATTTTTAGCCAACAACTGATTTTCATTTCGGCTATCTCAAAAACAGTGATTGATTTTCCCAATCTAATTGATGCTTTGACTAATATGCTTAGTGAGACTTAAACAATCGTGCGTTGACATTTAATCATTGAGCTTACGACCAAAACCGACAACGTAGGTTTAAATGGCAGCTGTTTTTAGACTTTTATCCTCTCGGTTTCTCAAATATTTTACCCTAATTGAACCACCAAAATTTTGTCAAGACGCCATATGCTGTAATACAATTTTGCAGTTGACACAACCGCTCGGGTTCCTGCATTCAGGGTGAGTTGCACATTATCGTAGCATTTGTTTTGCTTTTTCACTTATATACCCCGCAAGCATGTCTATACAAATACCCTAGGTTAAAATAGTTATCAGCTAGGATGGTGGCCTACCGTGTCTATATTAATTGTCGTCACCAAACTCAAGAATACAATTCAAAGTAGTTCCGCCGCCATATTAAGGCATTTATTCCAATTATTAAAAATTTCTGATAAATCTCTTAATTAAAAAGATTTAAGTGGCAGTTAACTAATGTTTTAAAAACATTGTTACACCACTAAGTTGTAGGCCTTTTCTAATTTAAGCTAATTTGCCTTTATTTCCAGCAAGTAAGGGGACAAAGTATTCAACGTAGCACAGACTGTTTTACTGTTTACCTCTTTTACAAATATTTTAGTAGTACTGCATAAAACAAAGACAATGAAGCCATATCTCGGTCATTATTCCGCAAATATGGAAGTCAGAGATGTCATTCTTTTGATATTTATAATCGCAAAAGAAACCAGAAGTGATTTTTTGCTATATTACTCGCTTCACCGTTTGGTTTCACATCACATATTAAGCTGATGACGTCGTGCATATTCTTTTTTAAAGTCACATGTGGAGCTAAACTTTAATTTATGCACTGAATCTTGGAGTTGTTTTCATTGAAGTGATTACTTACAGTTGGGCCGTACATACTTTGCGTGCATCTAGATATAAGTTTTAATGGCAGCCGATGGCAAGTCAGTGCATAGAGCTACTACAATGGACATAGCAGCGTATTTTCGAGGTAAAATTATTGAACTTAAGCCTCATATTTGGTTTTTAGTGATAATATCAGGCCAGGTTCTTACAAGCCTCTTGTAGACAAGGGTTTGCCAATAATTTCAGGCTTTTAGACAAACCCAGTACAAAATAGTTTGCAAGATTTTCTTTGTTTTACCGTGTTTTCGAAATTAACCGAAATAATTTAAAAATAATTCTGATTTTGCGCATCAGACTGAACTTATCCTAATGTGAACAAATATAAATCTCCGAAATTTAAACTTCGTAATAGGCACAATGTTGGATTACTAATTCCGGTGTCCCAGTTAGGGTCCTGTTTTCGATACTGCTTGATAAGAATTATCTAACCTTGCTTAGTACGCAGTTTATTTTTGATCGGACTTCAAAAGATCTACACAAGACTACTTCCCCTCGACCAACAGCACTGGAGCGTTGCTCTTAGTCTTGTATGTCATATATTAGAGATGGGAAGTGCTCAGTATCTGGATGAGCTATATTTGCTAGAGACAACTGCAAACAAATGTTAGGACAATATTTGCACGTCCATTGCATTTTAAGCCATACAGAAATTCGACTAATTATTTCAAGATATTCTTTGTGAAATTAGCTAAAAAAGAGGAGCATGTGATTCATTTTATAAGTTTTATTTTCATTTTACTCCCCATTATGCCTTGATTTATATTCAAGTTGCATGCTTCTGAATATTTGGTGCAAGATAAGTCATTGTGAATTGAAAATGTGAATTGATGCCACTACAACATCAAAACACATATCTGTCTTACTGTGTTGAGCTCAAGTTTCGCTTGCTTTATTTATACGGCGCACGTTTGCGGTAAATTTAAAACACAGAAATGACCGATTGATTTATTTTGAAAAAGCTCCGCGTTCTTTTTTCTCTCGGCCGTAAACTAGTCGACATGCGGTCTACCTACAAAATATTTCCACGAGTCTCATGTAAGTTTACGTAGGGAATATATAGGCAGAAACGTTGGAGGCTGATAAGTGAGCCTGCCGTTCTTGAGTACGGACCACCAAGCGAGCGTCTCGTACACAGGGAGTTTTTGACTCGTTCAGTACACATGCATACGCACGTCTTCGGTTGCTAAGATATAATGAAAAACTGTGTCCTAGCAGGTCCTACTCACTATATTATCAACATTTTGTACGTCACAACTTTCTACGTGGGCATCTTCTTTTCAATTCACGTACGACAGTCAACCTGCCTCCTTGGCTTTTGCGAAAACCTAACCAATCAGGATTGATATGTTACGCCTGGAGAATAAGGATTTTTATAGATCAGAAGTGTATTTTCAGTTCTAAGCAAGAACCAGGACTGTATCATGGCACCATTCGGAATTATGAACGTATTAAATGTTGTCTGCGCCATAAGAGGAGAGACACGTCTAGTAGTCTGGATTTCAACAAGCAGAATGCACTCAAAAGCACTGATAGCCTCTATTTAATCATGCCATCGAGAGATGAAGGGCTTAGTGTGTGAACCAAGACCAGTAAAGCCAACATATAATGCTAAATTCCACACTGTGGTACAAGTTCGGCAAAAAATAGCATATTCGAATTGATCCAAGATAAGCTTTCGCTGTGAATTGAAAGTCAACGTAATTCGAGGGGGCCGAAGCGCCATAAGAGTTGAAAAATGATACACGATTTTATAATTCGTGTGCCGCTACTTCCACCTTCACTTTAACGTAAGAACAAGCTGTTACACGCGATGGTAGCAGTGACGTTAAATACTGAAATAAAATTCTGGGCCCTTTTCCAGCATTAGGTGTGATTAAGATATAAATGGCATAAATGATTTCAGTTACAATACTTTCATATATGTTCCTTCCCAAGGCGTATGATCAAATTTAGACCATTTTGCGTTAAGTGATCCGTGAGGACAGGCTTCAGTACTTGCATCTCTCAAGCTGATTTAGTCCCAATGTGACACATAGCATTAGCTTTATGCTTCATCTTTTTGGAAAAGTCAATTTCTTCAAAATATGCGTTTGTAAACGTAGCCTAAGAAATTTTAAAGTATTTTGAGAAGGATGTCGACATTTTTTTTAATTTTGGGAATATGTAGTGTTTCGGCTAACAAGTGGCACTTATAGTCCACGAGTTAACAATGTAAAGTAATGCGAATGTCCGATTTAAAATGTTCACTCAAAAATCTAACTGCCTGTATGCTTCATTTCTATGTAACGGTTACTCATATATGCAGTCAGTGTCCAATGCTAACCCACCACCTGCGGGAATCGCACGCGATAAAAAAGGACTACTTCAAAAGTGTGCTATTTACACTAATTTGCGATGAACTTATTAAGTTGAATATATTTGATGAAAAAAGGTAATCAGAGGTTCTTTCTTATAGTAACTGCATAGCAAATGACGTCTTCGTGAAAGTTTATGTTATATTATACTATATTATTGGTTCCAACTGTAAGGTTTTTTAAGACTGTGTGATGTCTATTCAAATAGCAAAGACAAAGGACAAAAGAATAACACTTTTGACATATTAGCCGTCGTTATCTGCATGGGTCCGTTCCGTGACCAAAGCAGTGAGCGTCACACTATTATAATACACCCTCCAGATCATATTCTATAGGACAACGGGCCTACGGCTCAATAAAAATGTGCTTAATAGCCAAATGTCTCTCGTTTTAATCTCGGGGTATCCACACATCGGATTTGGTATAAATAGTTGATGTCGGCTTATAAATGAGAAATAGCCGTTCCGGTCTCGTTCGGCTTTGTTATTTCTACCTAAAGCACTAGTTGCTATACGGTCTCCAGTGAAGGCTATAGAGCAATCTGAAAGACATTACGGGACACGTCTGTTCCGTAATCAGATCGGCAAGCAGTACACTACCATAAGATATGCATATGGTGGAAAAGCCTCTGCTTGGCTTTAAAGGGCGTAATATTCCGTAAGCAAAGCTCAAAGACTATAGTTTCCCACCAGACGCTCAACAGACATAATTTTAGTCTGGAATTGATAGATTTAACTCAGTATTTATTTACAAACTCTTGACTACGTTCCTACATTTGTCTTAGGAAGGCTACTGCCAATAACCAAAATTAGTAAGGCATATTAGGATGGAGCTGAAGCCGGTTCTTCGCGCATTGAATAACTTCATCGTTCATCTTTTCTTAACTTAGGCTTATCTCGCCACTAAAACAACGTGCGGTGTACGAAAATGTAAACAGTAAACATAATGTGTTCACCGTGTTTAGATGAACTGTGGCCATTGGCTGTGAGAGCTGAATTCTGTATGCGGCACCAAGATATTTATATGTCTTTTGTTGCGTGCCTTTCGTTCAAGGACTCGCAGGTTTTTGTTTTGGCAGGTGCCGACAATGCGGTATTTCTTTCATGCAAATATGCGTCATGGTTCCAGTATGTGAACTGCTATCTCCGATAAATGGTGTGGTCATTTTCCCGCTACCTGGTGTGACTGTATACGGGTAGATGGATATTTGTCTGGTTTGAACAATTACCTTATCTTCCTCTTTACTCTTTGCGACCTTATGGACATTTTTAAAATAAAGATGGCTAGCGATACAAACGTGAGAATACCCGTGTCACTTTTATTTCCTGAGAAAGGTATAAATTATTTTGAAATCCCGGACTGCACTTGTGGACGTTTTCATTTACTGATCTACTAGAAGTTATACATTAAATGATAAGGAGTTTAAAAAATGCTATATGTATTTATTTGGAAACAAGTATTTGCAGTTGCAATCTAAATAATACAACATTGGCAGTAAGTGCTAATGTCCTCTTAGGGCAAAATTAAAAAGTTAATAATATTGCCGATGATATGGCATTGCTATAAGACGTTAGTTAATTTTCCACTAAGGCCTTTTCTTGTTAACTTGATTGATTTTGAGATTTTTGTGACCGCCAACTTTGATTGACCCAAAAATATCATTTTTCAGACAAAGTTCGAGAAGAATTATGAAACTTTACTGGTTTTGAATATAAATAGGAAGCTCAAGAGCTGAAGCCTTCTTCCCTTAATAATGTGATTACAAGTGAGTTAAAGTTATAACTTTCCTCATATAAATCATAGATGGAGTACTTCCTTAGACAAAGTGCACAAAATCAACGCGCAGCTATTGAGAGAAATTGTAGTCTGTAAAAAGTGCTTATGCAAAGCGCGTTCAGTAGAAGATAACTGATTGAGTCAAGGTAGGTTACAAATATATATATTCTAACCTGACGGCAAAAACATAGAAATGTGGAGGCGTATTGATCTTGAGAGTAACGTAGTCCAGAAAGGTGAGTAATAAACATAATTTTGTTTCAATACTTTTACCGCTCATACCGAAAAAATTAACGGAATCTTTGGGCGAACTTTCAAAAATGAACTCTGTGTCAATGGATTGACTTGCGCCTAAATAAACAGACTCCCGACGAAAAATGAATGCTAGATTTCAGATCACCTAAATAGGCAGATGTAGGCAGAGACGATTATGCCATTTGAGACATCATTTTGAATTTTTGTCCGAAACATGCTTAGTCAACCTGGTTCGTGAAGTTATTTAGTTTCTGTTTGCAAGCAGATGCAAATTTTGTTCAAGCGTTACCCTACCGTCTATTCAAGATTCCGTGGATGCCACGTGAATGGAAAACCAATAAAAAGCTTAGTTCACTGCTATCACAACCGCACACCCTGATTGGTCCTTTAATCCAGACTGCAAAGTAGCACGCCGTGCAAGAACAAAATGCAGATTTACCCTTGAAATGAGGTTTTCTATATACTCCCTGGTTCTTCAATCGGAATAAAGTTTAGATGAATAATAAGTCCTTTGCTGATGTCGGTGGTAGCCTCATGACCAACCCCTGGGAACACCGCTGGTGGAAACTGGGTGGGATTTGTCTTACAATGAGTACAACCATTTTCCTGGTTGTCATATGTGACACAGCAATATGTTCGACAGCAAAGTTGGCAAAGACTGCATATTTCTATATTATTTCCCTTTCTGGCATACTGCTGATCAATATTCTCTGCAATTGGCCAGTAAACGCTTTAATATCTATTCTCCGTGAGTTACCTTTCCTTTCAAAATAATAACTTCCCAAAGAAGATGATTATTCATTGAATTTCAGAGCGATGCACGAAAGTTTACTTTAAAAGTAGCTATCTGTTACATAATTGGTATACGGACGTTTCGAAATTCATCCATTTAGACAAATTTTCTAGGAATGAGAAGTTACTTACGCCCGTTTAAATGTTGGCAACGGCTACGCTTATTTAGGATCACTTTACCCCTTTTATAAGACAGAAAACAGTCTGAAAATGCCAGAAATCTGTTTTTATTTATAACAGAAGTCGTCCTGATTCATACTTTGTTTGCATAGTTTTATTTGTGATGAAGAGAATGAGTATATTCTTATGTATTAACTTTGAAATCAGGATATAAACTTCGAGGAATCAGGATTTGGTTGTCTTCCTTAAGAGTTACTTTAGACGATTTGACTGTATATCAGCTAGAAGCATTTTCACTGCCATCAAGAGATCCACAACCCTAGCTATTTCCATACAGCCTTGAACGTTTCTTCGTTGACTGTCGCCGTAAACGTAGCATAAACAACCTCGTTGACATTTTCCAGCCTGATAAATATACGACGATGGTGCATGCTTATATTTAGCTTGCAACTGTGTACTGCGAGATATTGCTTCTTAAATAAGCCCATCTTAAGGGCCTACGGTTTCTGAACAGGACGTACTTTGATAAGTGGGAGACGGTTCACTTCCCATAATCTGCCCTAACTGTGAAATACTGCAGTCAGATAATGGTTTACTTACTCGATTAACTAAGCTCAGTATCAAAAGTTTGACTAAAAGGCTTTTATAATTCTACATGCAGTCCATCAGGTTTATAATAGTTGCAAAGTTTACCCGTTTTGTCTCAAAGAGTAAGAATTCATGCATACCTACAAATATTTTTTATATTCACACTCAACGCCTTTTGTTAGAGTCGGCAGTCGAGGGTTTAAAATGGGTTAATTTATATTGTCTTAAAATGCAGTCTGCAGTATATATATCCATCTGACTTTTTTATATACGTAGTTGAATGAAGTATTTGAGTAGAGGGGCAAACTCTGCGATCGAAATGTCTTTCTCTAGCAGAAATGTATTAATTTATGCGAAGAAAGTTCTGAGAAACAAAACACTGAAAATGAAATCGGGA
>UYRU01042770.1:9566-23057 GCA_900617775.1 Dibothriocephalus latus | reverse complement strand
TGTTCATATTTACTTACTTTTTATGTTTCAGTTTCTTTCAAAATGTCACAGTAAGCTTTGATTGAAAGTATTTAGAAATAATTGTTGCCTGAAATGTTAGATCTGTATGCAATTCGTTTCGCTGTGTCTTAGTTTTGTAAATGCTTGTTGTAGGAATTTTGTCAGTCTCTGTAGTACTTTTCATTCAGGAATGTCCCTCGAAGTTCAAGGCATTTTGGGGTTGGTACTGCTCACTTTTTGAACACAAATGTGTGTAAATTTGACGTTCGTATTAAAAGATGATCCAAATTATTTTGCGGAGAGGTTAAAAGACGACTACTTTGAATTACCTGCAAAAAGGGAATTTAGGTCAATTTTACACGAATTTCGTCCGCTCGCAATTCATTTTCGTGGTTAAAACCATGCCAGTAATAATTATAGGAAACTTAATACCTTTCACTCGCAGAAGCCATACACGTGCATGTTTATTAAATGAGTGGCTACTGCTTTCATGGTGACACGCGTCTATGTTTCTAAATTTTACCGTCGGTATGCGTTACTTGGCGTGACTGCGACTCGATATTTCGCTCCACGATAAAATCCACAAAGTAACATTTTCTCGCGCTCTCGCCCTTCGAGTAATTACTTTGTCCTTTTACTTTAATGGATAAGACATTTGCGTTTGCTGATAGACCGCGTGCAACGGATGCCGACAGGCCAGGTGAAAGATAAAATCGCTGCGGAAGAGTTCACGGTTGTAAGTGCTATAATCTGCAAATTGGAATTTCTGAAAGCAATATTATTCGTTTGGGATAACTGGAGCGCCTTTACGTTTAACCTTCTTAAGTAAAACGTTCTTCAAAAGCCATTTGCATAGGCAAAAGCATTTTTTAATTCAATTTTCTTAAAGAAAGAGTTGGTTGAGGGCAAAGATCAACAACAACTATGTTAAGGATTAAAGCTCAAAGCATTCCAGAAAAGCATACGTTCATGGCGGAATAAGGACGGTTCTAACGCAGAAGTTGATCTGCTTGTTTCGGCTGGTACTTACTTAGAGATTTTCCGGCTTTTGTTGCTGTTATTTTATACAAAACAGATTTTTCTCTGTCCTATTGAGTAGAACAGAAATACTTCTTGATATCCAGAACCACCTGAATTCGTTGAAATCATGCCAAGTATCTGCCATTAGTTTTTAGTTCAAAACAAACTGGAACGCCCACGCACATGCTTGCGATTGAACTGATGAAATTTTAAGCAACGGTGACTTTCAATACAACCGAGTGCAGTTGAAAGGACATAAGGTTGTGTTTGCATCGAGCTAATTAACGCAAATGGAACGATCGTCAATTCAAGGTAGCTAGGGTTCTGAAAGCTAGTGAGGTGTGCAATCTAGCAATTGTAATACCAACCTCTGCCACGCTTAATAAAGTTTGCTAAATTAAAACAAATGACATTTACGTTTCCCATATTGGTATTTTTAAATGAGACAAGTAATATGTGCAAGTTGCAAACCTTACACTCATAGCAGATTAGAAGATCAGATGGAGGACGTACAGCAGCTCAGCCAAACTCCATTTGTGTCTACGCGTTTACTGGCTGCTGTGGAGTGAACTATATTAGTCGCACGAATTGGCACCAATCCAAAGGAAAAAGGAAACACCTTCAGGTATGGCTAACTCGAGCCGAATTCAGGAGCATAAACAAAGCTATTCTCACGTACATTGCCGTATGGACCCAGCCAAGCACTCCGGGTGATTTATGAGGTTCCAATAAATTACCCTTGATCAGCGTCTGCTAGCAACCACAGCAGCGATCACTCTTTGACTGAGGAAACCACTCTTCTCTCCACAAAGTAATCTGCTTTAAACTCCGCGCTGGGCACAACCAACTGACCGCTAAGCATGCACTTTTCCGTGTACGCGCTCTCCCCCTCTTTCCCCTCCCTTGGACAGCCTCCGCCAAGCCATTACCGCCGTGTAATCAGTTCTCTCTCATCTATCCTCACCACTCCCCTATTGTCATGGCTCATTTGGATGAAATTACAAAGACAATTGACCGCATGTTATACCTTTGACCTCATTTGCATATAAACGTTATGAGTTTATGAAGATGTTATCGATAAATTACGGAGGTTCTTCAAATTCTTCTCTGAACTTATATTTTGTTGGCAGAAACAACACAACTTTAGCCTTCTCAGACGTTCGTAAAAATATTGGGGCCAGCGTCAATGCACGCGCATTCGTTCTCACTGAATTATCCTTTATGCTTCTGACACATATCAATATGCACAGATCGCGTGAAAAAAAGTGGTATCTTGTAGGCTGGCGTGGATTGAAACCTTGAACTTCGAACCAAGAAAGCCGCCACTCTTATCAGTAGACTCAATATTTCTGATCTAATAAAATCGGACGCGAGATTCAAGGCAGCCATTGGGAGTAGTTCTGGTGAGTCTACTGGGTATGTTTCAATTGGAAAACGTTTAGATCCGGGTTAGATAATTCCTGGCACGAAACTGAAAATGTTTGTTTTATAGGCCTCCTCTACGCCTGTAATATCAACCTGTAAATGCAAATAGACAACGGCAACTACGCATGGCCCGCTTGTTTTCCAAGAGTGCGTACGCTCAAACAGTCCACCATTGTCTTACCTTCTCCGTTCCAGCTGCATTATATTATCCACTAAACCGTGCGAATATGACGATATTCAGGGAATCAAGGCAGATACAAATTGTATTTTGTATATTATTAGTTAAAGTGTACGTAGTTATCGATTTAAAGTCTCCACTTGGAAGGTCTATGAAGTAATGTGAGACAACCTGTTGCCTCTGTGCGTATTGTCAGTGAGGTTACAATGCTGCCCGGCCTGTGTAATTTCAAGGAAAGTCAGAAGATGGCATTTGAAAAACAATACCTATGGATAGGAGTCATTAGGAAAAAAATCCCAGTTACAAATAACCGCAGGTTTGTATAATATGGGATCTAAGTCAGTAGTGATTATATGGGAAAGGCATATCAGGGAAGCGAAAGAAATTGAAAAAAACTATAAAATAAAGTAACAAATCTAAGGTTAACTAAACTAGAACCAAACCATAACTAATAAAAGTGAGTAATAAACTAAAAACCAAATTAAACTGTTAAAACAAAAGAATAAGCTAATAATTTGGTTTAAGTGAATAATATACAAAAAGGAATAAGTTGCCCGTTATATATAGGTAGCTACTGTGTTGTTCATAAGACTGCTTATCACGCCAAATTGCTGATTCTCGTTCACGAGAAAAAATTTATCTGCATGAATCTTACACATGTTAGCTAGTCAATGACGCGCAACACTTACATCGACTCTGTAAAAATACAGAGATGGTGCTGGTATATATCTTATATAAGAAGAAGAGTGTAAAGTTTTGCAATTTCTGTCCCCTTTGCTGTCGTAGGTGTGTACAAAAACATCCGTTGACGCAGTTTTCTAGGTTACGGATGTGTGCTACTTATCCACTGGGTGCTGTAGTTTATATTTGTGTTCCTATCTTGCGCAGCACTGTTTTCTTACCTTTCAAGAGCGCATTGGTGTACTGTTGGGCAGTCTCCACGGTAACTGCCGGTCTGAATTGCTAATGCTGTCTGAGATACTGGGTTCCAATGTAAATCAAAAACGTCAGGCACATAAAGGTATTGTTCCACTTCCATCGCGCCTGCTTCTTCTCACCCTGGGTTGTTTAACCCGCCACCATCGCGAGAGTCTTGTGTAAGACCCACTGTCGCGGCTCAACACCCTTGCTTAACTGAATACTGGGAAGATGTTATTAAGAATTTTCTGAAAGGGTACTAATGTACGTTCGATCATTGTGACGGCTTCCAAACACGAACTTGTAGAAGTGATAGCTACCTATTTCACCGTTTCGAATGCTCTTAATAAGCTATAAGTTTTTTAAACAATGTGTGATTTTTATAAATTCCTCTCCCTTTAAACATTTGCTACTAAAACTTTGGCTAAGGAGTTTTTCTCATAATGAATCAGAAAAAAAACATTGTAGAAAACCTCAGATGGATCTTAAATAATTGCACCTTGCAAAATTAGAGAAAGTAAATGGATGTTAGTGTGCACATTAAGCCTGATTAGATTACGATGAACATTGTCACCTATATTCCATTTGCATATGGCAACTGATTCAGAAAGACGAATGGTGATGAGGTTTTAATTTCCGTCGGGTGAATTCAACTCTGTTAACAAGATAAGAAATTAGTATCAATAAATTAATACGGGGTTACATTTTGGCTCTTGATAATATCGCTAAGTGAAAAGCGATTTGCTCGTAGGATAATGAAACATAAATACTAAATTCATTTGGTGAAAAAAAAAACGGATTAGGTAACGCACCCAAGGCTACTTTCTGAATTAAACGGGAATCAAACAAATGCTAAAAGTTTTTACTTTGTCATAAATAATTGAACAGAGTGAAACAGAATGTGTGCAACTATTGTACAAACTAAGATGCGTGTTTCAGAGCCAGAACCGACCGAAGAATAAAGCTAATGAAAATTTTAAAAAATTTAATATTTTGAAGTTACGTTTGTGTGCTGTAAGGATCTGCAAGTCAATTTTCCTAAGCAACATTGACCAGTGTGCTTTCATTGTCAACTAGATATTCACGTGGTAGAAATATAATTGTCATTAGTTCTGATTCTTATTGACAACTTGTTTTTTTATACTAAATTTATTTGTAGATCAGAGCAAAAGCGGTAACACTGCAGTCCAGATTTGGCATTATTTTAACAAGTAACATGTTTCTCTGCAGAAAATGATTTGCCTTGATGTGAAAAATCGAATATGATGTAGTTTATATACACATCAGTACGCGAGTTTTCTTATTTTGCTCTCACGCCTCTCAAATAAATGCTTACCAAACATTTGATAATATCCTATGAGGTTTTATTTTTATTAAATTTCATGCATGTAATCTTGAGAAATCGTATCTGGTAATGAGTATTGTTTTAAAATAAACTGTCGTCGTAGCCTGCTTAATGTAAACAAAACAAGCATGGACATTTTCAAAAGGTATCGCTTATCAATAACTTTCGCCCGCTTTATTAAAAAAAACGGTTCTGTCCTTTAGACTCTTCTTGCTTAATTAAAAAGCATGGTTACTGCTGGTAGAAGGTGTCACCTTTTTACCACACGCAATGCGATATTAGCAGTGCTGGGATATTTCATGAATGTTTACTTTTGGTATATTCTCCTTTGAAGACCTTCTAATAATGAATGAAATTTACATTTTTATACGCAAATTATCATTTAAACCACTACAGCAGAAGCGCAGATGATAGTTTCGACGCAGAGTGAATGCTGTGTTTTTAAGGTATTCATTTTGCGTACTCCAAGGTACGCTCTTATCTGATGTGATTTATAATTTTCATCAAAATTCAAAAAAAGACGGTTAAACATTAGAAGAAGAGTGAAGCTTCACCGATTTTTTGTTTAAAAATAGATGTTCAGCCACAGTGGTACAACTTCGGATTCCATACCAGCTACTAGTACTTTTAACGAAAAAAGAAAAATCGAAATGCAGCATAGGTGAAGAGGAACAGTATGCAAATAAGCACGCCATTCTTGAAAAGTATATGTTCACAAAAATGGCTTACTGGTTAGTCGGAATAGAGATACATCTCGAAGCATACGGAAAACTAGGTAAGGCTTCTCTTTTATTTTAAAGTAATATCTTTCCTTTGCAAGTATGCATGTTTGACAAGAAAACATAAAAATACGTGCCCTTAACTAGTCAGTAAATGTTCCGGAAATTTGGTAAGATAATCGCTTTCAGATTACTTTCTGCTTGCGCATACTGTGGAAACAAACTGGGCAGAATCTTGGCAGTTTAATTATGTGACCGCTTACAAGCAACACAAATAGCAGAGGTGAGTATACTGTTTCCTTTACGTAATACTGCACATATAAATGTTACCTTTTCTCCTTAAGCATGCACTTATACATTGTCCCTGGACTTCTTTTGTCTAAAAACTGTCCTTTCGTAAAACGCAATATTTTTTCCAGCTTGTGAATAAAGTTCTTTAAAATAAGCCTCTGAGAGATAAATCTTTGCCAGTTTACACATCAATTTATCGAATTCAGTTGTAAAAAAGGTCATTCCGGTTTTTGCTTGCATTCTTTCTTTGCCTTGATGGAGTTCAGGGGATTCAGTGACGATGGGTAATTAAATTGCCGTCGCGGAAAGCTAAAGTTGTAAGATTTATATACACTGCGCCGTTGTACGAGCTACACGTGCCCTGGGTCCTTTTAATTTCAATATTGTATTAACGTTTGTCTGAAATTCTAATTTCGGGTAAGTGCAAACACAATTTGCATAAACTTTGACTGTCTTTTATTATAAAAGTTAGTGTTAACACAAACTGAACCGATGCGAGAAGATCGGGTTATAGTGAAATTTACATATGTTTACATTACCGATAGCAGTAAACACTCAAACTACATGAAAATCACAGAAGTGAGGATTATATTTTTTATAATTGGCATTGGCTGCACTTCAAAATAACCATCTTAAAACATGCACTGGATGTTTATTGTTAACATTTACTGATTAACGAGCATACAGAACGTGTTTTCCGGTTTAAAGGTCCTTGGCAGTTTAAATAAACCTTTATTTTCTTTTTAATTATTCAAGATACTTTTTGTATTTTGAAACTGGTATTTTAGTTGACCCTCAGCCCTACAATTAAGATTGTTACCAGCGTACATATAGTGCCTTCTAAAAAGTTTCCTTTTGTATTATTTATATTACTATGTCAAGGTTTCTTGAAGTAGGCTTGGTGGTTAGGTTTTAGTGGCACCTAGAGAAATGCATTAGCGTAAGAGTCGTTATTTTGAGAAGAAACCCTGATTTTCCTACTTTGTTCACCGATTAGTAGTCGGTGTGATCAGAAAGACTTGATTAACTGCCCGAAAATTTCATTATTACCTTTGTCGACCGAAATAAATTTTAAATGTTCCTTGCATATATATAATGCGAATGGCGTCTATGCTTACGCTCAGGAAGCAAATGGAGAGGTAGACTTTAACAAAGCGAATATTTCTGCTAAGGTTTAACCTGATTCTGACAGGCTGTTCTAGCGTTTGCCCACCAGTGTTGACATTTTATTTTGCTTTTTGTGGTTATGAACTGGATGTCCTTAAAAAATTATATTTTCTCACGTGCAACAGTGCTTTTCATTAGACAGATATTTTGGTAATCATGGGTGAAGTATGACGGCATAAAGATTAAAATGTGGAAATACCCCGCGATACCCGTTACTTGTAGTCATCGTGAAAATAGCAAGATATAGTTTTATAAGTCTATTTTGGGACTTATACATAGCTGGTGATCATTCAAGAGAAATTCTATCTTAGTTGACATTATATAAAAATTTACAATAAAAGGCGTGGACAATGAATCCAGCATTTGCTCATAACAGGTAAGATATATATGTATTCGTAAAAGAAATGAGAGTAATTTCTTATGAAATTATTTCTACAATTTGCTTATTTTTATCGGTTTACCTATTTGACAATGGTATATTTTATGGAGCAGATCTTACAAATCTGTCAAAACTATCCTTTACTTAATAAATCTATACATTCCTGCTTTAGTCATTTTGCCAAAATAATCTATAAAACTTAATCTTTTTTAAGTAGCTGTGAATCCGGTGTGTAGTCTGACCAGATTATTTGAAACTAATTATTGTTACTTCTTTAGCATGCTGACTCAAATTAAATTGAAAGCCGTAAATAGACTTGCTTTGTCTTTTATGGAGCCCTTCACTGATATCTAATAATGCACTCGCTGAGTAATAGTCCATTATCCAGATGTCGTACTGCGATAAGAAAACGACCTAATCAAATTCATAAAAATATTTTCTTGCCGTCGTATCAGAATTTCTGTTGTTTTGATCAGTTCATTTGTCGTGTATTTTGGTCTAAACCTCACAAGCGTTGCAGGCGCCAGCACATTTGATCGACGTAAGTTTTGTTTTTGACAATACTTAGGATAATTATTTTTGACAGAAGCTATTTAAAAACAATATTTGTTTTCAGAAGAGCTCAAGTAGGGTCCATTAGCGCATTGAAGGGTCTACGTTATGACGGAAAGATGACTGCCTTCAAACAATGATGTAACTGCCATGCCAAACTGCGATATAAAATGCTGTTCTTACTTAAAAATTAGTTGTGTCGTTATGCTGTTGAAGTCCAATTATTTCAACTCCCTAATTGCGAGATGCCTCATGTTTTTGCAGGGCCAGCGTACTATACTACTGTACCATAATTTATTACACTGTCATGAAGAAAACACAGATATATTAGTTATGAATTATCTACATATATGGAAAGAAAACAACGGTTTAATCCCTAAGATTAACCTCTTGTTTCTGAAAACGCAGTATCTAAATCAAGGTTGTGCTGCTGTTCATATCCCACAAGTAAGACTTCTAAATTGTGTTTTCTCACTGAAACTCCTTGAGAGGCAGGTAGGTGTGCAAATCAAGATCAAACATAATGGGCAAGTAATGGGTAGGCCTGTGACCAGGTCTTTCTTATGCGACTGAAGAAGGATTTTATGAAAAGCATTAATATGCCAGTATAAGCGTCAGTATAAGAAAATCAAACCGCCAATTCATAAAGAAGTCAAATGTAAACATTTGTGATTAAGTTTAATTAAAAAAACTCAACCGCTAACGAGCAAGCGATAACCAGCCCGAATCCAGAAATCAAATATAAATGCGAACGATTGCTAGTTATTAAAATTCTATGCGATAGACAGCAAGAAAGCCCTACACATGCTCGCTGATCATGCGTCCGAAAATTTTATCTATACTCCTCACTGGAGCGAACATACTATCAGAAGTATAAAACTGTCGGTCTCTCTTACCTGTCTCCGTAAATTCGTCTTTTTATATTCTTTGGCATCGAAAGCTATTTGTAAATTATGCTGGGAGTAATAAAACTTTTCCCCTTCATAACGCATTCCCTATAATTGCATCAAATCGCAGGAACACAGTTTACATAAATTAACGGATCTATCACCATTTCACCATGGTCTAGGTTGGTGACAATTGCAGAATCAATATCAAAAGACTCTAAAACAAGATTCTAATAATTACTATAAAACAAGCCATAATTGCTCCACAAAATAGAGCTTTCAAACAGATGGAGGCTAAATATTATATAATTTATCCACAACCCACCTATTCTTAGAGGCAATCAGGAAAATAATAAACGTGACATAATCGCCGTAACTTTTCAAGATTGAAACGAATACTGACATTCCAGGCGAAAAGTGAAGAAGAAGAAGATCACTTATTTTCCTTGCTCGCTTAAATTACGGCATTTTATGACTGGACCTCCGTTGTGTTATTTATAGTCGACTATTAGCATGAGTCCTAGGACAATAAAACACTTCACTGTATCAATTTTGTAATGGAGAATAAATATGCTACTACAAAACAGCCAATTCAACGGACCATCCTGAAAGCTTTCCTTGCTCGTTAGGCTGGGCGAAATACTAAAAATAGTCTGCCGATTTGGAGTTTCAATCTGAGCGAAATGTTTAAAGACGTTATCATGTTACATAACAACCTGCAAGATTTTAAAGGTTAAAGACGACGAATATTCCACATAAGCCTGGCAATTAGACCACCCAAGACAACACCATCCAACGCAGCTTACAAGGTGGGCCCTGTAGCAGTGAGCTGTGTGTTAAGTAGTTTCTACGGGGGTAGTCTTGCGTCGTATATACCGCGCTCTTAGCTACGTCGGTTTTGTTAAAAAGAGGTGTATTTAAAACAAGCCGACGGCGAGTGCAAGCACGACAGCTGCCTAGGTCTAAAGCCCGCTCTGTAAGGAACACGCGAAGGATATCAAACGTCCTTCATATACAGGATATGGGCTGCCTCAAATATTTAACTTCCATTATAAAATATGTTTTAGATCATGTCGAAGAGAGCACCGCAGAAACCTCAGATATATCATCGACGTCAGGATATCGACCTTTTTAATAGTTTAACCCTCGGCGACATGTACAATGGATAATCCAAAAAACGACTATTTATGTTGTATGCATTCTCCCATTGGCTTTCGATACCCTTAACGTATTTATGTATTTTAAAGAAAAAGGGCATATCATTTTCTTTATTTTAGTCATGTGATATAAGAAAACCTCTGCTTGAAAAAGAACAGCAATCACTTTTAACGAATTTTCTATCAGTGATGTTTTACGAGTTTGAAATGCTTTTTCACAAGCGTGGTAAATATCCAGTTATTAAGGGTAATTGTAAAGCTTAAAACATGGCGTACATGAACTGTAAACATTCTGATCCCGTCTTTAAACAGAGTAAGAACGATTTATTGCTGCTTATTCCTCATACCCGAAACGGAGTGATTTATCCCGTTACTTAGCGTAACGTGATCTATTCATGCGTAGCTTAATTAGTTTAATGAGGGAAGCGTATATGTGTCTCGAAGACTTATTTCCCACTGTTGATCTCTGTGTCCGTGGTCAACGTTGACTGTCAGGTGGATTATCATCCGTCTTTTTCACGCTGCCGTCGACGACTCAAATCTGCCTATCAATCAACGTAATTAACAATAGGAGGCTGAACCGCGGATGGAACGCTTTCATTAGCTTACAGCTATATTCTAGCGATATCTAACTGGTTTGATGGCAGGGACTTATCCGTTTACCCTTTAAGCGCACTGATATTTGCATGCATGAGAACAGTTTGTACATACTGGCAAAATGAGAGCCTGGAAGCAGAGATTGCAGTTTACTTGTCTTCATCAAAATGTAAAACTGGACTGATGAAGTGGGCAGACTCTCTGCCTGTTGTGTTAAACGCAATTACGTTTCCTTTCTGTCCAGTGTATTGGCAGGGCTGGTTCGAAGCTACCAACTTGCATGGTCATCTAAATATGATTCTTCAATTCAATTTTCGTACTCAGTGATCGTTCCGCAGCGAGTGTCAATATCGTGGAGGTAAACCGAAAAGATAAAGTAATTATGGCTCAATGGTTAGAGCGTTGAAATTCCGATCAAATGGTCGCGGGTAGCATCCTCAGGTGGTACACCACTCGAGATCGGGTATGGTGGTTATTCATTTAGAAACGACCATTCGTGTCTCCTTCATACTTGACAGCAATGCTTATCGATATTGCTTGTTGATCGTGAAGTTTCTTCTGAACTGTTAATAACGCATCGTTAAACGACCGCCTACTAAGTACCTTAATGGGAATGCAAAAAATAACCAAGATTTGAAATTGTTTTAAAAATGTAATCAGCAAATCGAGTTGCCCATGCAAACGGGACATTTACTAAAGATGACCGTAAGGGCCTGGGCCTGTGGCCCAAACTCTGCGTGATGTACGTGATACCGACGGTTTTGTTTATTTTTGGGAGGGGATGTTTATCAGGTAATTAAAACGAATAGTCTATGTTTCCCTTCTTAACATATTTATATGCTCGTTCTCCATTTCTACTTATCTATTATTTCAGAAGAGCAGTTAGCTAGAGAATGTAAGCTTTCGATTAAATATCATAGACCCACTGCATGTATATTTGAACGGGGTCAATGGTAAAACATGCGATCAATTATGTTTGCCATTTCATAGAAGTGAATCATGGGAATAGGCGGAGGTAGAGTGCCGATATAAGCCGGCTGGATACATAGTGGTGAGAGTTTGCTGAAGTCAGTCCAGATGGGGACACGGACGGCGAGAGAGAGAAACAGAAAGCGCAAAAGTGCATGCAGTTAACAGACGTTTGGCCGTACCATACGGGGAGTTCGCCAAAACGTATTTTGCGTAACAAAGCCCGGCTGTCTCAACCTGATAGTGGTAATCTCTGCCGTTGCTAGCAGACGCTGATCCAAGGACGTTGAGTAGTTTTGCTGACCTTATAAATTACTCAGAAGGCTTCCCTGGGGTCCACCTCATTTCAAGCATCAAAAATGTGTGCTAGCATAGTGCTGTTTATGCTCCTGACTTAATAATTTTTTGCCATTATGGAGGTGATTTCTTATTCTATTGGATCGGCACCAACTCGTTCAACCAACATGACTTCTCCACGAGAAAATGGCTGGTAAGGTAACTTGGTCAAGAAGACTTTTAGGAGTTCAATTGCCATATTTCGCTTATAGGAGGCATTGAAGTATAGCTTTTCCTTTTCCACAGTAAGTTTGGCGGATTTCACTTGTCTGACACTCATATTCTTTTCACCATATCTCTCATGATATCCGTTCTCCCGAATAATGTCCTCCCTCTTTCCGGGTTTGAGGAACTGTCTGAGGAACAAATTTTTTAACCCTTTGAGCTACTCACCAGATTAGTTTGCGTTTCTGTTGGACTGGTACGAAACTGCTAAAGTTGGTGTATTTCCCAGACCAGGTTTTCTTTTAATTAAAGCTTCTTCGGACGCTTCCGTTGGGCTTTCGACTTAAGAGATCGTTCGCGGAAGGAAGCGAACCTGCCGTTCTAACCACCAAAGTAAACTAAATGGAGGGATGTGCTTAGCTTACAGCATTTAAAAGGCCATCTTCATCATTTTATGTCCTTTCGATTGCAAATATATCATCAATGAAGCAAGCGTAGTGATTTAATTTAGTTACTTGTCTATCAGTTCTTAACAATTCGAAATTTCTTCGAAAGGGGGAAGAACAGCTTTCCTAAGTCGCCACACACTCCCTGAAGGAAGTTTACACATCGAAATTCACAAGAGCACCTGGCTGGTGAGGCGTGTTAACAGTACAATGGTGCGTGGCGTTTGTTCTGAGCGTCTGACCACCTCCAGCAACTAGCAATTTGATTGCAAAAACTGAATTCACGTTGCGCATCTGCACAGCCCAGTACCATAGTTTTCATAGGAGGGCTTTTCAAATTGAGCCGCCATTTTCTTCCTCCCTCCATTAGCATGTAAAGTTTCCTGTACATACGTTATTTGCCCTATTTTGCCCATTATAACCCCATTTGTATCCCTCCTCGTTTATTTGAACTACAATAAGGTCATGTGTGCACGAGGTAACGATGCTAGCTGCGTTTAAAAAGCAGTCCAATTTGGCCTATATTTGACGACTACCTCGAGGAAATTTATCCGCGATGTCAAAAACCGCAGTCATCGGTGGTTATGCATTACTTTTGCGTCCCAGGTGTTATGAGTTTTTGCGCCATATTTTATACATTTTGCACAGAGGATGTTTTGCTGCAAATTGTGGAATGAAATTTTCAAAATAAAGCGTATTTCTTTCTCACCACGCCGTGAGCTCAATGCAATTTACGTAGCGGCAACTCAGGCCGCTCTCCAGCACCACCGGTCCATCATCCCTCTTTCCCAATGTATCGCTGTGCACTTGTGTTTGCATTATCATAATAGCTGATGATGCGCTACTGTATGAGTACGAAACTGCAGACTATTAACCCGCAGTTTCAGTAAATAAGCCTTCATTTTCCTTGCTTTTTTGTTAATATTCCTTTATGTTTTGT
>UYRU01042768.1:0-15941 GCA_900617775.1 Dibothriocephalus latus | reverse complement strand
CTTTCTTCCTCACCGCCGCTGCATGCTCGGCCATTCTCGTCCGGAGTAATCTCCCGGTTTATCCGACGTACTTGCTTTGTCCACAACTGCACCAGGTCCGGTAAACGACTCCAGCCGTTTTCTGCCGTGGCAGTGAGTCTTTCGGTCTCATGACCCGGCGCCTGATGGTTGCTTCTGGCCTCTACGCAACTGCAACTCCAAGTGGAGTGAGCAAAAAACGTCAGGAAAATAAAACTCTCTTTCTAGTGATCGCATCTTCTCTTTCTGAACTGCTTCCTGGATGTCGCATATTCACTCCTGTCCTTAAGTATTCGTTAATGAACGCTCGTCAGTCGCTAACGGAACCCGCCCGTCCATTCTACCTTGGGGCTCAATCTCCAGCCTCACCAGCAGCCGCACAGCAACTAGTAATTAAGGCAGATTAACATTACTGGCAAAGACAGGAGAGATTGGAATGGCTAGTTCTGACTCTTTAGGTGTCATCAGACGGGCACATCCAATCTCAGATGCTGCATCGCTCGAGACTTGTTTAACATTGTTCGCCACTGCCCACTGGCACTATCTTCAGAACAGTCCTTGCTGGGTGCAGTGGAATAAAGTGAGGTGGATCCTGCGCAAGTCTACTATTACCATAAACTACTTCACGCGCAAGTCACCGTCCCAGCACTCACCCCGTATTGGGGCACACGGCGGACATCGTCGTTTTTGACGACTGAACTGGTATGGACGAATGAAAACATGAAAGAGATCAAACAGCTCTTCGGAAACGTCACTCCGAGAAAAGACAAAGGCTGCGGAACATCCTTGAACAACATGAATACGATTTTATGCCAGTTTGCCATGGCAAGGTAAACTGGCAAATTTTGAACCAAAGCAAAGGCACGTGGTTGACACCGATTGTGTGTGGTAAGGCCACATAGAAAAAGCGAAATAATCGAGTGTGAAAGGAGTTTCATCGTTTTGAAGGAATTTGAACCCACAACAGCAAGGGTAAGGCCTGCGTACAACCGGCACTTTAAACAGATGAGTTACGTGGCCCCTTCATAGAGTAGACAGTTTTATTACCTTTGGATCAAGCTACCCGCCCCGTTTACACCGACGTCTGTCCTCTATCAATTCGAATAACATAAGCTGACAGCCCAACCAGAGATTCCTAAACAATTTACTCGGGATTGAACAGATGACTATTGAGATAAGTTAATGCATAGGAGAGTTTCGACAGAGTTAAATCTGGAAAAAATCTCATCGCGAGTCTGTGGGACGCAGCTGTTCTTATACTCCTCCTTGCTGCACTAGACACTGCCAGAGAAAACGACCTGTTCTCGTCAGTGCACTTCTTATAATTAATGCATGGTTTTTTCCGAAGGGACGGTTAATAGAACGGACTTCCGTACAGCCGTTGACTCGGAATGAGCTGTCTTTTTACCAGCGCCTTGAATAAACCAGCCCTATGCAGCTGTTTTAGTGGGCATGGTCACCAGTACAAAAGCTTTCGACGCGAACTGACTATGCGAGCTATTGAACACGAAGCGGCAGCGCAAAACGGTATTCGAGTTCCAAAATTCGCTCTCCACCCTCGCGATATAAGCCCAACATTTGGCTTTGCTGCTGCCTAGATAACCATATGTTTCAATTTCGGGTCATTTACCGAACTTATAAACTATTTTTTTGATCTACGCCCTGTATGACAGCTCGTAGGCGTGAAATCCTAGTTGCAGATTGGCTATATCACCTCCTAAAGGTCTGGCTTCTGGCTGTCTTTTTTCGTATATTTTACAAGCACGCAAGACCGGAAATTTGCATGATTAAATCTCCCATTCTGACATTTAACCAGTGTCCAGATTTACAGTTACCATTAGGCTCCGCCTTGTCAAGTATGCACTATACCACCTTTACTGACAATATGTGCTCCTATCGGTTATTCTACGTAAGGTTCGTACTTTCGTATATGAATATGAGCACGCAGGGTTAGTACAACCACAGTTCAGTTTCACCCGACACAAGTGTCAGCCATTGATTGTCTATGCGTAAAAACGACAGTGATTTGTTTACATTCCAGCTAATTGACTTCGAACACACTTCAGACTTCCAAATTAGGCCCGCCGTGTATCCGCAGATAGTGCTTCGCGCATTTTGTCTCAGAGTGAACACTGTTCACTGCGCATATAGGTAGGCCCAACTGTATGCACTCGTCTGTTTACATGAAAAGTCGCCGAACTGTTTAAAAGTGCCACGTTGGTTAACGCTTTGGCCAGTCGTTTGGTAACTAATTCAACTACTTCTGACACGTCCTCTTATTGGATCTAGATACTTGGCCTTAACCGAACTACCTCTGCAGATAAGTATAAAACAAAACCTGTTCTTGCTTTAGGAAGTTAAGATAACGCTTTGGGCGCCATCATGCATGCGTTGTTGTTCTTTGCTTCCTTTCTATCCCTCTTGGCTGTCTGCTCGGCATGGACCACTGGCGAGACCTATATACTGAAGGCATTCTGGCACATCTGGAAGAAGGAACACAAGAAAGCATATGCCAGTCCCGTCGAGGAACAGCACCGACAAGATGTCTTCCTCAGCAATCTTGACTTTATATTTCAACATAACAGAAGGTTTTACCGTGGTTTGGAAACCTACCAAGTTCGAGTAAATGCTTTCAGTGACCTCACACCGCGCGAATTCGCCGACAGATACCTCTGTCTGCGAAGAACGCCTAAAAGCAAGTCGAGCAGTCAGTTGGCCACTTTCATTTCCGTTGATGGAAAACTTCCTGACAGCGTGGACTGGCGCAAGAAGGGCGCAGTCACACCTGTCAAAGATCAGGTCAGGTCTTGAATCTTAAAAAAATAAGTGGAGGATTTTACAAATCATCGATACTCAGAAGGATAATTTTGTTTGCTTATGATGCTGCTTTTTTTGTTTTTGCCATATATTGTCGACAGAGTACTGCCAAGAATATTGATTAAGATTAATAGAGACACGCAGGTATCTTTAACCCAGGTAGAGTTTCTTGCTTTTGTATCTGACGCATTTTGATTCTGGGGACAGACTAAGCATGGTATACCACTGAAAAAGTATTGGGAAGGTTATTTTCGAAGCCTCTGCGAAGAAGATAGTATTTTTCGGGTAAATTTGCTCGATTGGTACTTCCTGAATCTCCCAGAATATAAAATTTACATTTCTGAGCCTACCATTCCATCATAAGACGGAGTAACCAGAAATTATATCTTAAAACATGCGTTCAGACATAGTCATCAAACCGATATTTTTAGTCAGGAGCTGACCTTTTAACAAGTGATACTTGCCCGCATAATTGCCCGAAGAAAATAATTGCGCTAAGGCTCTTCCGTAAAGATCAATTCGGTATTGAGGCCGCATAATCGACTCAGTAGGTATTTTCGTGTTCGGAAGCACACAGCCGACTAATTTGGCAATAATCTCGAATAGTAAAAAAGATTAATACCAACCAGCTTCAGTAGTTGTTATTGAAAAATGTTATATGCAGTTTTTTGAAGTACGTTTTGATATGCACATAAACAACGGTTCGTCCTCTCTTATTAAAATCCTGTGCTTTACTCCACTAGTGTTTGAAATCTCCACTCCTAGTGGCCTGAAAACATGACAATGTCATGTTTTGTAATTATTAGCCTTATACAGCTGGTATTGCCTTCTATTAAACCTTTCTGATCCGCCGGTAAATTGCAGACAAAAATTCGACAGGCCTCGAAGCAAAAATGGACTTTCTCGAACCTTCTCTTTTCGTTAATTTTTCTCATTACAAGTGAGTGGTACAGTTAAGTGGAGGTCATTTATTTACCATCGCGTACTTACATACAGTGAGCAAATGAAACGGACGAAAAACACTCAGACTTATCTATAAGGGCAGACAGCACTTCAAGGTACGGTTGTGTAATGATAACTTAATCTGAAATAACTGCGAACAACTAATAAAACTCACGCATGCCTTCGTGTGTGGTAACTTGTTATTTAATCTGAAAGTATGATATTTATACTGGTTAGGAAAGTGCAGTTCTATTAAACTAATGCTCTGGTCACAATTACAGCTAATCGTGATATCAATTTATTGCACTTTATCCTTGATATCTTAGAAGGTCGATGTCTTAAGCTCACCTTCTCTAAAGTATTGTATTCGAAATCAGTATGTTACTCTGTGCTTAAGGCTAACCTATTTCGAAACGCAGTGCCTTTTACTCTTAAATATACTGAACTATACTAAGTTATGTGCCTTTTATTTTATTTTACAGAAGTCATGTGGCTCCTGTTGGGCATTCTCTGCAACCGGTGCCATGGAGGGTGCGATCCAGATAAAGACTCAGAAGCTACTCAGCCTGTCAGAACAACAGCTGGTCGACTGCAGTTGGGAGGAGGGTAATGAAGGTTGCGATGGTGGTTTTATGGATCAGGCTTTCAAATATGTTGAGAAGTATGGAATTCAATCCGAGAACACGTACAAGTACACGGCAAGGGTGAGCCTAACACGTACACATTTTAACTCAAGAAGCAATTTGCTTTTACTTTGCGCAGGACTCTGCTGCAGGCGGCCAAGTAAGTAAAACCCTAGCAACTGCGAACTTCAGACCCCGTTTCCTTAAGAGAAGAGAGGTCTTGGGAGACCAGAGTGGTAGGAACAGTATATTCTGTACAAAAGGGAACGGAAATAGGCAAGAAGAAATTGACTGTCAGACGAGCGCACAACCGCAGGCCACTGGACGGCGTCTGAAGTGATACTGCTCGGCAGTCGTCGTTTGAGGTCCTGTGATTAGCTGTTCCAGAGGCCGGAAGCAACAAGCAATCACAAGTGGACTGGAACTAGATGCGAAAAGCGTTCATAAGTGCGCTCCGTGTGGAACTAAGCACTACAAACGTGCATCGTTTTTCTTTAAGTTAAAGTCAGGGAACACTCCTGTTTTCCTATTAAAATTTATAAATAGAGATTTTCGCGTGTCGCTTGCAGTCTTCGGTTGGAAGCATTGACTTGTCTACCAATACTCGGACAAATGTTATGGTTAGGCCAGCAGGCAGTCATTTTTGCCCGCTTCTTCCATTATATTTTGGGTTTCTATGGGATATTTCAGAGGAGTACACGCCGTCTCTTGGATCTATCTGCAACAAAATATTTTTGAAAAAATAAGGTAACGCCTATCGGTTATTTTCCTTTTTCAAGGGGTTTACTCATATGCAGAAACTGTTTATCGAATAATTTTATCAGAGTATTCTCATATATTGATGATTACTGTACTTCATGTAGCTAATAAAAATCCAGTATTTGAGATAAAGAATAAGGGAACTTATACAATACGTTTCCAATCAATATAAATCGTAGCAGGCTACAGCACATATTCTTGCGCGAATGGTCGAAGTGTACTCTCCTTCCTAAATCAGTGGTGTGCCCTAGTAACTTTAAAGGCTAGGAACCTCAAGTTACAGGTGAAAAATTGTGTCTTCTGTCAACATATTTTTTATCTGGTCAACGACTCTTCTTCGGTAGCACAGCGGTCTGTGAATAACTCTTATTTGCCCAGATTATCATGTTTGCATTAATAATAATAAAGAGTTCGAAACTGTTTTTAATCTCACCTAAAAATCCCATAAATAGGAACGCTGAATGGCTCACTGAAGTTCTTCTCCGTCAGGAATTGGGCCCTTCTTGTCTGTTTTCTGTAAATTCGATTGACCAATCTTATGAGTTACCTCAATTTATTTCCGCTCTGCGTGTTCAATCGGGAGCTATAAAACCATAAATGTTATGCACATTATTCTCAGCGTGGGCTTAAATATATTTATAATAATCAATAAACCAATCAAAAAATCCGTTATTCTTTGAAGGCAATGTTAATAGCCAGAATGCGCATCTTAGAATGGGAGGTGGATGCGTTAATTACATGCTTAAAAACAGCATGCCAATAACAACGAGCAATGCCATAGCTGGTGGCTTTTCTTGAGTCAAAAGGATTATGACACGTAAATAGGTAATCCGCCACCCGATCAGAGAGGCGGCCTTGCGAAAAACCTTATGCATGTTGAACATTATGAAGTAATATCCCTTTGCTTAACATAAGAAAAAGCGTTAACTTAAACTTTAGCCTTACCTTGAAACTAAAGCCAGTCTCCGTGTAAATTAAGGTAAAAATCCTGGACGAGGGGATTTCCGTTTCCATGTTGTACCCTCGACATATTGGAATTTGCTTTCAGAGGTAGAAAGACGCCAGTATACAATCTACCCATAGTGTGAAGTTTAATTTCATGTTTGTCCTAATTCAATTCAAGAGAAGACTTCAAAGTTTGTGTAAACCTAATGGGACATTGTTGGAAGGATAATTTTTTAACCATTACACTTATTTAATACATAGAAGTAACAAAGCATTTCAATTCATGCGTTTTACATAATTTAGGATGGCCATTGTAAATATAACAAGTCCCTGGTTGTTGCCAACATAACTGCCTATAAAGATATCCCCGAGGGTAATGAGACAGCTCTTCAACAGGCGCTGGCCACAGTAGGCCCCGTATCAGTGGCAATTGACGCTGACGATCCCGGATTTATGTCCTACAGGTCGGTTTAAAAAATACTTAATATTTTCGCTTAACGCTTATTCTGTATATCAACCTTTTATCCGGGGCTTATTATAGGATTTTTGCTCTGTTACAAAAAGAAGTAAAATGTATTTTATCGTGATTTTTAAATACTTATTATTTGATTGGAAGCAATAAACCTCTTTCTAAATGTCTTACTAACATAAACATTGATATAATGTGTAGTGAACAATTGAATACAATCGCTAGTTACCTTTTTATCTGCGTTGCATGGAAATCGACTTTCTTGTACTAAACGATTAAAAATGATTTTCGCACTTAAGAGTCCAACGTTCTCCTTTCAATCTGTCTCTAGCGTAATTATTTTATTTCATAAAATAAAGGACGAAGAAGAACCCGGAGGTTTTGTGATTTTGACTTGCGTGCGTATTCCAGGGAGAAAATTCGTCATCTAAAGTATTCCTTAAGTAAAAAGGACGAGTTAGAAACAGGACACTAAAGGTACAATTACGTCGCTGTTTGCTTCCAGTTAACCGCAACTGCCTACCAAGTTAGCCACCTTATTGGGGTGCTCCTCCATAAAGGAAATTTTAAGGTTTGAGATACTCAGTTCTTTGGCCCTTCCTTCGCATTTTACACAAAATAACGTGGTTAGCGTAAGAGAGGTGGATATATTTATTTATCTCTTAGCTTACCTTGCGAGTTGGATGCTATTGAAGAATCCTGTGGTGGATATTGCTGTGATCAGCAAAACTATATACATATTTTCCACACACCCTCATGTTTTGCTCCCGAGTGTTACGAAAAGGTGCAACCGTCTTTTAAAACTGCCTGCTGTTACCCTCATTTGAGGCAGTAGGTAAACATTAAATGGGTTACCCTTAAGGGTCTTTCATACCATTAACTTTATGAGCACAATATATTGTTATCGTTCCTGGTTTGTGAGTGTCTTTAAGTTTAAGACAAATAGAGTGAAAGTTTAAGTTAATGACTAGAAATTAGAGTTGACGTTATGATTTAACGTCTGTATTAATGGAAGGAGTAAATGAGGTGTTGCGTGAAGGCAATAGGAATTACAAGGAGGAGTGTACAACTTTGAATAATTCCTTTGGTTCAGTTTTGAATACCATGGTGGCACTGACGGTGTCATCAGTTAGCACAAACAAATAGTAAAATCGACGGGTTTTATCAGAAGAAAATAGCTTGCTTCCTGCATTAGGACAAGATGATACCCATGGGTCAAAGAAGGGGGAAAATGTCAATACCTCCTGGAAAGCCCACGTTTAAGAAGAATCAACTTAATGGATTTCCTCCATGTCAAAATACCTACCAATTTCATGGAAGTACTTCTTAAAATACTATATCCAACATTTCGAGTTACGATATGCATACAACTGAACTTAATTTCAGTGTTTGGGGAAGCAAAAAATATTGCCACCTGGTTAATGCAGTTGTTTCAAGTTTAAATATTGTAAGCCATTCACCGGACAAATGTGCACTTATGAGAAGCTGGAAAATTGTTAAAATTCAACAAAATAGGTGGGATACATACGATAACAAAAGAGCAATTAATATATTATGGCATCTTATTTCGTTCAGTATATTGCCGTAAGGAAACGTTTGTCATAAACAATTTTTTAAATCAGTAAAATTAAACCAAATATGCTCTTCAATACAACCTATAAATAGGTGTCAAACTCACATCTAGAGACTATTGGGCAGATTCGTTTAAGGTAGTATTTAATAGTTTGATATGCGCATACATGTATGGCAATTCCGATTAATTTTTTTTATTTTTCAGCCATGGCGTGTTTTTCAGCAAATCATGCTCATCAACTGAACTAGATCACGGAGTTCTGGCTGTTGGATATGATACGGAGAATAATGGTATGCCCTACTGGCTGGTGAAGAACAGCTGGGGACGCAACTGGGGCGATAATGGCTATATAAAAATGGCCCGCAATAAAGGGAACATGTGCGGGATCGCCACGGCCGCGAGCTATCCTATTGTTTAATTGCCTGGGTAGAGGGTTGACGTCTCAAGGTTCTCAAGGACCTTCTCCTATTTCATCACGAAAATACTATCGCCGATTTTCCATTTCATTACTCTAATATAATCCTCGGTCTTCCTGCAAGGTAATCTAATTGTTTTCAACACTAGAAAACGGCAAATAGGGGTGGGGTAAGCAAAACACAATCACTCTGTTTGTCAGAGCGTCGACAGAATTTATATAGAGGTACTGATCGAACTACGGTTTGCCAATAAGCCTACTTTGATAACACTTTAGATTGATATTTTGGGTTTGCTGGCTATAAATAAGGACGAATATAACTATCTTTGGTTGGTACAACAGTGGGCTTGCATATATGTTAGAAACGAGGTTTGGCTGGTCAGACCCCCTTTTAAGACTATGAGCAGAATAAACAGATAAAACTTTACCTGACAAGCAATGTAAACTTACGCAAAAATGTAGATGCGAGTAACAAATAAGCGTCATAAAGTGAACCTTTTTCGTGTTTGGAAGACTATATCAACCCCGTCTGCTTTCCGGACCAAAAAAAACAGTCATAAGTCAGCGCTTTTAGCAATCTAATAATCAACAACTTTCGTTACATTCCATGTAATTTCTGAGTATTACCAGCATAGTATAATAATTATTAGGTTCGAAAATTACCTTTATGTGAAGGGAAATATTTTAAGAGAATTCGCTCACTAAAAGATCAAAACTCGATGGGAAGGTACCGTAGGTGACTTATGTCATAAATTGTTGGCAAAAATTCCTAATTCTGTTATAGCTTAGAAGCGATTGCTTGGCTTATATTGTTATATTGATTATTGTGATTATTTAACTTTCTTTATTCCGATTAACATTCCATTAGATGTATCAGTTACTCTAAGATGATAAAAATAGCAAAATGTATAACTATAAAGCATGTTGAAACGCGCACAAATACGCTGCCCTCTGTTAAATTCCTTGCAACTTGCAATCCTCACTAGTATACACAACAAGAAGACGCATGCTTTCCTAAATCGTCGGTAGAACTGCACAAATGAAACTAGGTTTTGATTTATTGGCCGTGCGTAAGCCGTTTAAGAATTTGTTCATAGAGCATACCGCTCGCGAAGTACGTAACAATGTTCCAGAAAGCTGTCTGGAATCAGATCATTTAAGCGTCATGATGAAAGTTCACTCGAGCAGAAACATTATGAATCGGGACCTCCAGATTTTTCGAGACCGCTTTGATTCTACAGCCTTACGAGGCAAAACACATTTCCACCTGATTGAGATGCGTTACCTAAAAGGGTATGTTTTGGATCCAGTTGTGGATGTGCTCAGACCGCAAAGTGTCAGTTTACGGAATAAGGCAGTCAACACGAAAATGAGGGGTTTACTCTGAACAGACTCTGTATTGTCCCAGCAATCGAGTCGTCGTCTTCCTAAGACTTGCATGTTCGTTTGTGTTGGCAATTTATTTTGGCACAATGCCTTCCGATCGGCCCGACGTTGGGAAAAGTGTACCTCCACCTACTCGCAGATCAGGTATCTTGACAATAACGTGTTGCCGAAGATTGTTAAATACAAAACCCATATCTGATACTGCTTTCTGCTTATCGCCCTGATGATGAAGCCGCGATGGGCCTCGAAATGTCAAGCGAATAAAAGTATTGTCCCAGAGGTCGAGTCGTCTTCTTCTTCGCAGACCTTATATTGTTTTCTCAGGCAGCAGTAGGCGCTATGAGGTCCTGAGGGTGTTCAGTTCTATCTGAGACAGATCAAGTTTATGTCTTTTTTGTACAGTGTGTGCCGAGGGGTGGTGTGTCTGGTTGCGTATGTTAGATTGCGCAACGGGCAGCGAGTTTCAGTAGAATATGGACAGCGGCCACTCTTTACAGGCACCGGTGAAATAATAGCAGTCTCTGCCTCTGAAATTACCCAAGGGCAAGCTGATTGGTCTTGAGGCATCAGTGCGTTGAACAGAGACGACAGCCACAGCAAGCACGCCTATCGACTCTAGATACCAAATAAAAGCCTAAACACACACTTGGTCTATTCTGCGACATTGTACGGCAAGGGTGCGCGAGCCTCAGATCGTTAACATAAATGAGTACGCCTGTTTTTTTTTGTAGACACCCCTAGTGAGATTAACTATTCGTAGCTTTATCAGACGATGAGATATGTGTCCTTAGCTTTGAACTTTAACTTGTGTTAGAAGTATAAGAAATCAATGTCAACTAAATTAAGCAAATCTGCCAAAACGCCCTAACGATTAAGTCAGTCTGGTAGTAATTCTGGTGGATTCTAGATGATTGCTTAGGAACTCCTGCTTGGGCAGTCAGGTTGCTGTTCCATAATGGCGGATTCCATACAAGCGGTAAGTTGGGCGTGTAAAATCGATCTAAGTGTTACTAAATTCATGAAGCACGGCGTGGCGTCGTAGCTCAATTCGGTAGAGCGTTGGCTGCGTAAAGGCCTTCATTGTTGTGCGGGTTCGACTAACGCCGACGCCGCGAGGGTTTTTCACAATTGGGTCAACTAAATGTCAATATACTTTAGTAGGGTACGCCCCTGCTAACAAGAACCAACCTTAATAACGATAAAAGAACCACCAGTAGCTTGAAAGATTTGTGTAACTACGGATAGTTTGACTTTATTTTTATACAGTATCCATCGTCATCGGACTAGAATAATTGAAAATAACGTGAAGACCGAATATTTTAGCCGATGTTGTTATTGTTTTAACGTAACTACTTATTTGATTTAGGAAGGTAGCTTTATTTGTGTTTGGCTTGCCGGTTAACTTACGAAAATGAAGTCATAGGATATGCTATGTTATGTTATGTAAATGGAAATAAGAAAAAAAGTGTTTTCGAATAGAAAAACTTACTTACGTCGAGGTGTAAGTTTGATTATCGTAAAATATAATTAGCAAGGCACGTTTTGCAGATGTGTCTAATTCATTTGTTTCAATTATGAAAATCTCCCTCTGAGGCCGACAAGTTTTTCACAATTTGATGAACTGAATGTTCAGGATGCGAATTTATGAACGGACTTCTATTGAGGCGCCTGCATATACCTACATTCTGTGAAATGATCAGTTAAGAAGCAGAAAATATCCGCTTGATTTTTTATATGCCTGTAAATTCAGGTGTATTTTGTAGAAAACTACACAGAAGTATTAATGGTGTACTCATTTGGTAGCATATTATGTGTTTAGATTTAATTCTTTGTTGCTACACATTCCTTTAGGATTTCTAAACTACAGCCTATATGTTCTCCTTATAAGTAAAAACATGCATTCGTAAGGGTTACTAAGAGGACGTTATAAATGGCCCATAAAAGTTTGTAATGTGCTTTATACTTTTAAAAAAAGCATTTTAAGTGGATATTGAGGAAATGCTTTAAGATTGGGTTTTTTCTATTCTTAATAAATTGCCGGTGCTCCATCAGCCTTCTGGTTCGTTAATGCGAATATCTTGAAATTGGACATTTGGCATGCATTTGAGTACTGCTAAAACGTTTCAAAACTCTCAACCACCCTTTTTGAAGAATACGATCTCCAGAAGGCGTAATTCGTTACTAAAAGAGTGCTCAAGAGGATATTTTGATTCATGAGTTGTATAAATTAAAAATGGTTTCTACCATAAGGATAAAAACTCATTCTACGTAAGAAGTTAAGCTTGGAGTGTATTTTTTGGAAGATATCAAAAGGGCTCTTTCAAAAGTCGGCATCCGGATAGGACGGTAATAGCTGTGGATCATGTCGTACGATAAGCAGTGAAACAAATAAACGTATGCAATCCTTTATAATCGAAAAAACATTTTTTTGCGAATCTGAGGTGTCATTTCAGAAGAAAGGTCATTCAACGCACATTTACGATTAGATTTAGGTTTAAGATTAGGATATAAAAATAGGATTAAGGAAAGTGTTGAGGTTTGGGTTCGCGTTAAGTTTAGGGTTCAGCTTAGCTGTCGCATGCTGTCTTATCCAATCCTGTCTATTTCAGTCAATAAGCTTTTATTGCCAGCTTCCCGTCTGAATGCGCTCCCCATCCACAGCTTTCGTATTTTGCTGTCTGCTGTGGCTTTTTTTGAATTAATAAAACAAACGCATGTCGGAAATTTCAGTTTTCAATACTTTCCACGGACGACAGTATGCGGCAATATTCGCATAACACCGTCAAGTCTGCATGCAAACCCTTGCGGCTCGTGAAGCGTTTACCCAACGGGCCCGTAAGTTATACTGCGTGCAAGGAAAAAATAAATCCTTTAAAGGAGGCATATATAGATGCGTAAAGTATGATTTATTGTCTAAGCCCTTATTTGCTTTACCGAAAACTGTCAAATCCAAAAAGGGTTGTAAGAGAGGTCAAGGATAAAAAGTCGTTATATGTGAGTGACAAAAGTGTAAGAAAATAAGATAAAAGGACAAATATGGAAAAGTTATAAATACTTAACGTACTACTATTTTGCTGCGTTTCTTTTAGCGTTTATACCGGCTGTAATTCGGGAGGGAATAGAGAAAAATATGTTGTTTATTTTGGTTTGGTCTATATAAATATTAAGGAAGAACTCCAATTTCTGTTTTATTGAAAGATGTTTCGGAGACTTGTCCCAGTTTCTCTTGATTAAGGCGAAAATATTTTCAATGGGATTGAGGTCGGGACTGTTTGGAGTGCATACCGTACTTTAACTGCCGCGTCCATGTCCCCTTCCAATAAAGTAAACACTGTTATCCTTTGGCTTTACGAGGGTTCCTGCGCTCTATTTTGTTCATTGCTCTTATATCATTAATCTTCGCATAAAATAACTTACTTTCACAAGAGGTAAATGTAAATTAATTGTTAGTGCTTCCGGTTTTCTCTGATCCCTGGAGTGTATTTGATGTAATGGGTCAGAGGTCTTGCTTAGGACTGCACGGAAAGGCAAAGCATTTGGGAACCCTTGGTTAGAATAGAATAATGACCAATGCTGCTTAGATTTATAACTTTGTCGGGTGTTTTTCCTTCAAATGTGTTAGCATTTCTGCTCAATTGTTGGTTTAAGGAACGAGTTTAGTCGTTAGAAAATTGAACATGTCAAAATAAACTTTACTAGAAAGCTCTGATAATGGACACATTTGTATGGTTCCTCCTCGAAAAGATGTCATTTAACTAGCCGAAAATGTGCATGGTTTTGGAAACTGTAAGCCGCCTTATTTCTCGTTTTTCGTTTTAATAATAATTTTACATTTTCTTGGGATTTCAGTCCTAACCTCTGTTAGCCCTCTATACAACATCCGAAATTCTTCCTTGATTATAATGCCTCATGCATCCTCCGCCTTTAAACGCGACTGTTCCTTGTGCTTCAGGCTATATATGTTGTTGGAATACCCTACCAATTGGTACTGCTTATGCCGGCATTAGTAGCATTGTTAACCTGAATATAACTGATCCTGATAATAAAGCTCTTTCAGCGAAACAAAGCACTAGGCTGCCAAAAAACACCATGACCAAAAAATACCTTTATCAAACGGATTCCTTAGTACACTTCCCCGATTGCAAGGTAAAAGATCGAACGTGGCCTCACTCTGTTCTGAAAATATTCAAATATCGTCCTGCAGGATGGAGAATTTGTATTCATGTACAACACCGTCTTCGCCAATGCCTCTTAAGATTATCCTCGAAAGTTAAGTTCAGGCGTCACATCTCACAGAACAGAGAATGGCACTCAGTAACTCATGTACATTCAGCCGGATTACAAATCGGTAGAAAAACATAAAAGGAGGAAATTGAGGTCCGAAGTAATGAGAAGGACGGGAAAGCTGTAGCTTTGAATAACGGAAGGGGGAATAATAGCGATCAAATGGCCTTTTCTGTGACATACATCCTATTTATTTACTGCCAGTTTACAGACAGGGGCAAAAGAAATATACAGTGAAAAATAACACGCCTTAACAATTTTTCTAATCTTTGCCAGTTAGCCCTGTTTTTCAGGAGAGAAAACTTTAACTCATTGAAGGATGGAAGCTCGAGACAGGGGTCGGTTGACACAAGTGCACGGTGTTTCATTCTCCCTTCATCCGTTATTCTGCGCCAAATAAAGGCGTATTGGCGAACGGTTGCTCGCTGTTGGCTGAACAACTAGCCGATAGCGGGCTGCAGAGTCAGCAGCATTACCTTACCATGAAGCTCTCCGCACTGTTCAGGGTCATCGGGCGTTGTCAGAGCAGAATAGAGTTTCCGCCGTGTCGGTAGCCAACATTCGTGAAATATTGCCGATAGAAGCGAATATACGAGTTCGAGCAAGCAGTTCGGAAGAAAAAGATGCGACCAATGGAACAAGAATTTTATTTTCCCGACGTTCCGGATTCTGTCAACAATCCTTAATCAGAGGTAATCGAAGATAAGTCGGAGACATGCGCAGATTGTGGTGATGCGTGCACGATTTGCACGGTATTTATAGTTCGCAGCGGTCATCCGCATGCGTACTATAATTATCCGCTCCTGTAACCACCGCTTGGGGTCTTAATTGGTGCGGTGATGGCTGGACACTTTGCTTTGGACGCATTAATTGCCGTGATTTCGTTGTCCGTGTGGGATGCGGGCTTGAGAATTGCGCGACAATTATGCTGTCTGTCGTCAAAGTTATTGCTGGGCCCGGCCCTTCCCATGTGACTGATTCTCTTGCTCAGGCAATGTCTCAGTACGCAGTATGGCAACGGCAAATCGTTGCGCCTGTTGGCGGATTTGGAATTGATATTTGTTAACGCCAGAAAGGCACTTTCTATACAAACTTAGTTTCGTAAAACAATTATGACAATGTGCGCAGATAAAATGTACAATTTGCAATAATTGTTCTTTTATGGCAATATTTGGCGATGTTTTGCAATTAGTTGTGAACTAGAAAATGGGTAGTTAAATGAACTCCTACAATGAAAATGGAAACAGAGTTCATCATGCCTCCATTTTCAAAAAGCGTTAGGGGAAAAACTGCTTATGAAAATAGGACAGGCGTGTACGGTAGGCTAGTACTACAATAGCTTAATAGGATCAGTGTTAAGATAAATATGCAGTTAAAAGCATATAGACTAGTTGACGACCTAATTTATACTGGCAAGTTCTTCCAAAGAAAGCTATATGTGGACGCAAAGAGCAAAGAGCGTTTAGATGACGAGGATAAATAGGGGAGGTATAATAAGTGCGGAATCTCTTAGGTTGTAAGGACGACTAACGGGCTAATGACAGAAAGCTTGGGGATATTTGCACTATTATTGAGACGAGAAAGGAGACGAAAGCCCGCTTCTGATCTCCTAACTCAAATAACTTTCAGTTTCTTTAATTAGCATCTAATGGATTAGGAAGTACAGTGGAGTCCGGTTAATGTGGACACCTCCGTTCCAGGCCAACTGTC
>UYRU01042767.1:9447-24379 GCA_900617775.1 Dibothriocephalus latus | reverse complement strand
ACTCTTTGCTCGTCCCAGTGTACGCTCCGCCGAAAATTTCTCCACCCCTCCCGGCTCAGAACCACCAAAAAAGAAAAGACAACGAACAATTTCCGACCTTTTCAAATCACTCCGGCGAAAGCAGAAACCAAAAAAGAGGGAGGCCGAAGAGAAGCTGGGTAGCACCATTGGTGCTTTGGCTACCTTTTCAGCCGAGATGCTCCACACTGGTGCGGACCCAGCGAAAGAACCTGTCGAATCGAAGGCTAACGGTGTAAACCCTACGGAGATGCAGGTCCAGCTGACGGCAACGTGTCATCAAACAGAAACGAGGGCTGGAATGCCAATTACCCAGACTCTCTTTGTGGTCACTTACCCCGTAGCAGAATCCTCCTCGAAGACCTCTCAGGTTTCCTCAACGTACGTTCGCAGGAAGGCACGGACGGATTCAGGCATACTGAGCAATTACAGTCTCTCGTCTAGTGAAGTAAATGAGTTCTGTGTGTCCCCTACACTGAGCAGTCGATCCGTCAATTCATCCTCCTTTTCTTCGCCTAAATTCGACACCAGCACAGGCAAATCTTCCCTCATCTATCCGACACAAGGCGGCAAGAACGCAGTACCTGAGCCAGATGCTAGGCATGAAATGTTCAAACTCTATCCCCATCTTCTGTCGACAAAGGAACTGGATTCTATTTACCCTCTGCAGACCTCTTCCACTCCGGAGGGCAGTGTTGCTGACTTCCCGCAGACTAGTGTTAACCAAGCTCAGAGCCCGTTCAGCGGAGTGACCGGCCTTCAGGAAACCCATTTTCCAGACGCGGCCGGTGAATTTAACTACGCCGACGCTGACTGGGACCAGCCCCATGTTGTAAAGTCTTACCACCATGAAGTCTTCGCGCCTCCCCCATTCAGCGAAGTGGCCAAAAATGGCGTCCTGCCAGGCGTTACCAAAAAGTCTTCCAACAGCACTTCCAACGGGGAGCCCTTCATACAGCCAGTAATTATACCTCCCGTTAGAGCACAGCAGCAATTTCAAACAGCACCAGCCGTAGCGACAGCTATTTCCCCAATAAAAAACGATCGCGAGCCTGACGCTTTTACTGACAGCAACCAACAAATCGATCCCCACCAAGATGGAAAGCCGGCTTCTTGCTTCCAGGGGCTGGAAAACTCCCCGGACTGTCAGGCAAGCGGTGAGAAATATCCAGGTGTTTCTGAACAGAAGACGCCCTGCATCATGAATCCCAACTCGTATACTTCCTTGACACCAGATTCAGAGGATGAACAGACAGTTGATGAAATATCTGACCGTGAGCTTTTCTCGGAGCCCAGCTCGTTCCAAGGAAACAACAAGATTGTCCAGCCTGACGACGAAGGCCTCAACAGTGTCAATTCCATGGGAGATACGGGTACCACGGGCGTGCTCGTGAATAAAGTTGAGTGTTCGCCTACCTTCGCGAAACCCCCTACAAATGTTGAAAACAATGGCCTTCCTAGCTTTACCAAAGATGATATAATCCTTTCACCCAGGCAAGAGTCCCAAAACCTCGCAAAAAGTGGCCCCACTACTGGTCAAACGGACGCACATATATTAGATAGCACAAGAAACGGAGTTGCTGAGAGCTCTGAAGTTCCACTACAAAGCTCAGATGGCAGGAACCACGGACAGATAAAGCCAGAAAACAGTTCTGTGAGAGCTTTTCCGGCCGAACAATCTGTCTGTTCTCCTATCACAGCCCATCTGGAAAGCACAATATGCCCAGAGTCGACCTCAAACCTCGCCGCCCAGCAATCAGTACCTGACAAATCCACTACCTTGTCTGCTGACAGCGATGCCCAGTCTGAAAGCGCGTCCACAGCGAGTTCAGATCCACCAACACAAATTTCCAGAGCCGCCTCGGAATACGATCTCCAAACAGCAAACTTCTACCTTAGAGAGCATCAGCATCCACCCTCAGACTTTGCTAGCAATGGCGGAATCGCGAACGCAACCTTTCCACGAATGAAAACAGGAAGATTTGCCGCTATCCCAAGGCCGTCGCCCAGTATTTTGCGACTAGTGGAGACTGCCTATGAGTCCTATGAACGGTTTCCAAGCCTGGGACTGCCATATTCTGAGGAGCAGTCTAGGATAGATGCGAAGCGTTGCATTCTGATGGTAAACGTGAAGTTATTTTGCCCTTACACACTGATGCGCGTTTTGTTTAAGAAAACGAAATGAGGTCTTTGCAGAACATAGGGACTAGGTGCACCTCAGTTAATTCGAGCTTTGTTTAAAACTTATCCTCACTGAGTTTATGTCGTAAGTTATCATAGACGAACCGGAGAATGCCGTTAGATGTCTCTTTTTTAAAGATAAATAATACTAGAAAAGTGCCTTAAAGTAGAATTAAGCGTCAATCCTAGTGCGTTTCGCTTATATTAGCTTTGCTATTCTGCATGGATAAATGAAAAGACGGATTTATCAATTATGTCTTATTGGTTGTATTACAGCTAGTCTCTATAGAACAATAGGAGTTCATTTTCCCAAAATGGGAAAGCATGATTGAAAGGTGATCGTTTAAGGAATTTGAGCAAGGAAAGATATGTCAAATGCACGCCACCTAATTCACCCGAAGTAAGTGCAAGGTACTCGCGTTAACTGAAGAATTGTCCAATGAATCCAGATTGTTATTTGTCTTGCTATCCCTCCGGAAGGACAACCTAACTGACGGTTTTTCCGTCCGCATACTCTTTGATCTCAATAAGTCATCCTGTCCAATGAACTGGACAAGTACTGTTGGGCAAACTTTGAGTGTCAACTCACTTTCGTCAGCAACGCTGACAATTACAGATTTTACTGTAATACGCTAATTCACAGTCATTAGCCGATATCAGGAAACCGTAAGCGAAATACTGAACTACATTTTTGATTAACCAGGTGTACTTAAGTGGGGTCTATGAGTTGTTTAAGCACTATTCCAGACTCGCCAGGATGGCGAGCTTTGAATGCATTTCGCCTTGATCGCCTACAAAAACTTCACCCGGCAAAAAAACTGCAAATGTAGTCAGTATCTTCTTTATTGATTGCGTGTATCCTTATGAATGCATGTACATTTCCCAGAAAACCTTTTTTTATATTGATTAATTATCCAAGCACGTTTTCTTCAAAATATTTACTGGAAGAAAGGCAATTTTTCTATTTTGACAAACGTTATAATCGCGTGATATTTAAGCTCGTACGATGTCTTTTCAGATAACATCGTGTATTTACGTTTATGAATATTCTTCATGAAATATTCAGTATATTTCTTATCCGTTATTAACTTCTTGAAGACTAAACGAAAACTGTAGCATTGATTTTTTTCTGGAACTAAGTTGAACAACGCAAAGGCATAAGGGTTTGCAGAATTCAATGACGTCACACAATTTGTGACCTTTTTGTATGAAGTCATTAAATTCTGCAACCCTCATTGCCATTGCGTTGTCATACGCTAACTGCCTAATGGTACAGAGCAATGTGTGATTTTAACTGGGTTGAAAACACACTACTTGTAGACTGGAGACGTTAAACGCAAATGAAGCGGCATATCGGGCTCCAAATTATGGTTGAATTTTAAAATCTTTTAAAAACATAAATATGTCCTTCCTTTGAGTGACATTCGGCGAAGAAGTTATCTTCTTCCAAGGTAGTAGCAAAAGGATGTTTATATCTCTTGACTATTTATTATATTTAAATTTACAAGACACATCCAAAGATGCTATCGCTGGAATAAGAAGTTTATTCGCCTGACGTTTTGATTACTTTCGAGAGTCCTTAATCATGGTTAACTCTAGAATAGAGTGATAATGCCCAGATCACGCAGCATTTATAGTTCGTAGTGGCCACACGACCGCATGCGTACTATAATTAACAGTAAGCGTGGTCACTACAAGCTATAAATACTGCGCGATGTGTGCATATATCATCCTATTCTACGGTTACCTATGAATAAGGGTTCTCGACAGAATCCGAAACGTCAGGCAAAGAAAATTCTTGTTCCAGTGATTGAATTTTCTACTTCTGAACTGCTTCCTGGAACTCTCGTTTTCTCTTCTAACATAACACATCACTAGGGAAAACTTCATATTATATAAGTAGTGTTTTTGCGGGTGACTAAAAATAAATGTAGTCAAAATCTAAAATTCCGATAGGCCTAAAATATTACGGAAATATTCCTCACATGAAAAATCCTTCCTAATTGAAAACGCGTTTCTGAAGTTTGGTTACCGTTCCATGAAAGCAGCTACTGACTATTTTCTACGTGGGCAAGAAGCGCAAATGCGCTAAGTAAAGGACAAACTGCATACCTTTGGTTTCTGTCAGAGGTTGAATCGCGTACAGCCTCGCAGGCGTACTCATGGTAACCAACGATACATAACATACGCACGTGCATATACCGCACGTTTGTTTAGTGGCTATTTCCAACCAAACTGCGTTTTGGCTGCATATACGCGAAGGATTTGTCCGATCGATTTGATGCAGTGCTCCTGACATTTAGGTAATCAAATTAGATATATTTGTGAGGCTCATTGATCAAAATCCAGATCGGACAAGCAGAAGCTGTGTAACAGCAAAAGATTTGATATAGTTTGCATACAGTGGTTTACGCCGGTTTGCAATATGCAAATTCGCTCATACATGTTTATTATTAGGCGAAAAGGTGGCTGAAGCAGAAAAGTTTCCTCTAAGAATCTGCTACCGTTACTTCACTTTTGGCCTAAATTTAATAAGCGTAAATTCAATTTCGGAAGGTAATTTTCTAGTCCCTAAAATTGCTCTGTGAATCGCATTTTTAGCCCGTTGAATTCCACAAAAATAGCTTCTTGGTGCAACTCTTTTGTCTTTAGTCATCATCCTTATAGTGTACTGCATAATTTTGAAAATAAGTCGTTTTTCGTGAAGTCTTCTTGTCTGTCGTGTCATCACACCCTGCCTTGCTGTTTCAAGGTGACTTCCAGTAACAATCGCAGCCGACTTACGAGCGCGTGATTCGTAATGCTGGAGATGCATTATTGTTTACAAAGACCTCCACATTCGTGCACGAGCAATCAAAAGTACGGAAGTAGTACAGTAGTGCAAAGGCCTTCACAAAGAACTTCTCTATATTCGTGTACTAGAAAACAGAAGTGCAGTATTAGTCCCGATTTATTAGTACTTCTCCGAGGGCAACAGATGCTGGAGTACTAAACACAGTGTCGTCTATTTGGTTTCCTTACCGACAGGCAAGCCGTTTGCATACAGTTTTGATCCTCATTATTGGAGGAAACGTCAGAAAAGAAAAACAAATTTTCATAGCCTTGTCCGAACATAGCAGAGCTATTTTTTGGCTCAAAGAGCCAATACCTCTACGGTGCTATGTATACTGCGAAGACAGCAACGTACAGCAACTTTAATGAAACTACTTATTTTTAATCTGAAGTGGTTGCTTTCTAGTAATAGAGGTACTTTTTTCGGGGGTACCGAATAAGGGGATGTTTAGAGAAGCTGCCCGTCAGCAACGAATAGTGTTATTCAGATCTAGCAATGATTAGGTTTCAAAATAATAGAACCGACAACAAAGAGAAAACTATATCTTGTAGGTTCTCACTGAGACTCTCCGGGAAAAAAAATTGTGGTATAACTTAAAAATGCTCATGATGCCATTTAAATGGGAAAATTAATTATGCATCTTCGTTTTCTCTTTCGTTCAAAGTCCCATTTGTCACACTGTTGGTTGTCTTTACTGTCAAAAATTACCTTTTGTTTTTTATATGTGTCCACTTGTTAAATTTTTGACGGAAACATTACTAATTATTAGCGTGAAAGCATTTGTCTGTGCGTCGCTGACTATCGTGTAATGAGTTAACTTGTCCTTTTCTGTCCCCAACATTTCAGTACGATCCGGACGATTCAGCTGACTTCAAAGAAAATAACCCTCGCCAAGCAGGAGGAAAATTTTCGAGACCTTCGAGATGGCCCCTATTCTCGAGCCGTATACCTCATATCCTCGTAGACGTCATCAACCTGAGTAAGACCTCATAAATTTATTGCTTTTTGACCGCCCTCTGTATTTTCTTTGGTAATTGCACTTTTTGGTGTTTATTTAACACTGCATTCATGTCGGTGATGATCGGGTATGCGGTCCCACTTAGTCTTTACTCCTGTGAAATGCCTACTTGCTGCATTTTAGTAGGCTTATGTTAAGCCCCTTTGTCTTTTAATCCTCCTTCATCACGTTTCTATTATTTGCTACCTTTAGGGGCAGCGTTCGGCCTAGGCTTATTGGGAGGGTAGAAGGGTTTAGACTAGGGCCAAAGATTTTGTTGGGGGTTTACAAGTCATGGGTTAGGTTTACCTATTAGAATTGGAGTTAGGTTTGGCTGTTTGGGTTACGCTTAAGGGGTTAAAATCAGAGTTAGAGTGAGACTTTAGACATACGTAGGCTTTATAGCAGGGGAGGGGGGATTAAGCTATGAATTCCAAGCTCAATTATCTCTTCAGCCGCGGATATCATGAGTTCATATTTTTTTCCTTTGCACACTGATATAAATCCAAGTATATTTTATGGAACTCCTGCATAAAAAACTGTTGTATGTGCGCTTGATAGAAGCTCAAGCCTTCATTACACCTTATCCTTTGGGAAAGGGTATTTTTATGTTTTTAAACCCTTCCAGTCATAATACATTGTAGTTGTTAAATGATTTAGGTTGTCTATAAAGTGTATGGTATGATACACATTCACTGCAAACTTTTGTGAGAGCTATTTGGCCTATTCCTCATAGCGTAGATAGGTTTGTGATTTTCCTCAGAAAAGAATGCATACAGCATGAAGTTGGGAATACTGGAATTAAAATATAGCGGCCGGTTCATTTAAAGTACTTCAGCAATTTAGAAGGCTTTTTAGAAGGGCGATGCCTCTTTTCCAAATATACCATTTGAATAGGACGTCTTCCGCTGTCAAACGTACACAGGAAAACATATTTTCTGTGCATGTTTTCTATAATCTACATTTTTGCATTTTAGTATACTTTTTGTAGGCTCCCGGAAGGACGCTTGTTCAAAAGTCGGCACATTGACACAGTTGACATATCTTCAGATTAAGCCGCACGATAATTAGTATTCCGACCTTACTTAAGTAATCTTTTCGGATCGGAAACACATTTCAGAATTTGGGTGGACATATTTTTGTGATAGAAAATCTGCTATATAGACCCCAGTTTTTTCAGCTACAGCAATCTTATTGCGCTTTCTACCTGTTAGGTCAGCCATTTATGTTGATTGGTTTGTTTCTTCAAGTCTTGGCGAATAGGTTATTTTTGTGCAAAAGGCATCTGGCCCACAATAGATTCCACATTTTTTCCTTGTCACTTGCCTGCTTCCATTACTCCTAAAGCCCCCATTAAGCGATTTTATATCCATCAATTTTTTAATTCTCCATGTTGTGTCTCTTTTTCTACGTGCAACGTATCCGCCAAAATGTGCCTTTGATTGTTTAAAAACAGTTTTTTTGATTATTTTCTGTGTCCGTTAACACGCAGCACGACTTTGTGGGAATTTTGCTAAGTCCACTTAAGCATCAACCAAGCATAACGGTTTTTATTGCAGAAAGCAGTGCCAATCAGTGTTCCACATCAGTTTGGCTTTCCAATGCCTCAGCAGTATTTTTCCGTGCCCCCGCTTTTGAGTCGTGTTTTCTTTCTTCCCCCAACTCCTTTTTAGCAAAGGGATTGTTATAGGCAATTATACAGTACTCTTAACTTTTGGTCCTCCAATTGTGTGAAGGTTTTTGTTAAGCGATAATCAAGCCGTGCGATAAAAGCTACTTTACGCCAGCCTGACAGTAAAACAACAAAACTTTTAAAACAATGGGTGCAAAGGCAGTTAGTTTCCTGTCCTTGACGTCAGTGGGCAGGCAGGCTAGTGTGTTTGGCGCCAGGCAGGGCGTACTAACTCCATGCTTCCTATTCATCGATTGCAAAGTACCAGTGTGTGTGCCTATTATGCCAAGTCGAGAGTAGTTGTTCTGTTCCGTAGGCGCAGCTCTTAACCAAAGTGTGCCAGTGTTTAATGTAGATGATATCGCAGTCTAGCACAAACACAAGAAAGAGAATTAGTCTTGGGATGCAAAAAATGGGCAGCAACACGCGTGAAGTAAGCAAACTGGTCTTGGATGGGTAGGGAAGACAAAAAGCCTTTTGTTATTTTTAAACCCGAGCGCGAACAGAGTTGTTTAGCAGCTTCGACACAGCGACAAAGCTCAAAGACCACGTTTCCTAAATTTTCCATTACTTGCTCTTCAAAGTTTTATTTAAATTATTTGAGATAACTGCTACAACTTCGACCTGGCACTCGTTTCAATAACTGCATACCTAGCAATAAAAGGGAACTGTTAAGACATTTTCTTCCTCCCTAACGGTCTGTGCTCTAACCGTCTCCTTTTAAGGTAAAATTGTTGTCATATATATAGATATATGGAAGAGGGGGAAACGTCCTTTAAGACCAGTGGTTTATTTGCCCGACGTTTCGAGCTCTCACGCGAGCCCACTCTCAATGAAAAAAAATAGTGTACAACTCACTAGCTCAGCTCTGCCATCGATTTGTACGCGAAACGCGAGACAGACGTAAGGAAGATTGATATGCCTATTAATAGAATCCGCGTGCAAGTGCCATGCCGCCTGCAGCAGGCATGAGATTCGTTCGGAAGTATACTGAATCTGTCTTACCCATGCTATCCGGCAAGTAAATAGAGTTTGGTTAGGAATTTACACTGTATGGTGCAGGAGGACACGTTTTTCACAAGCATTACACTTTCATGGATTTTTGTGATAGTTTTATTTATGCGATAGACTAACTTCTCTGCAATACTGGTTGTATAATCACGTTTATAAAATATCGGAACTTCCCGAATTTCACTTAATAATTCTCTGAATTATTCGTTGCCAATACAACCATTCAGCAGGGTAATCAATGCTTTGATTACTTTTTAGGCACCGCCTACATTCCACGCTACCTATCCTGTGTATATGACTGGCCACGAACAGCTATGCGTGAGTTTTTACAATGTTTAAAAGGAGTCAGCAGTTTGTTTAACTTGCTTTTCTTTTAGACAGATTAAACCGTTTACTGCTTTAAAAGGCTACGGAATGTGTGGCCTTTTAATTAACTTAGGAATCTTCCCTAAATAATTTTGGAGAGCATTGTATAATTTAAAAGGATGAACGAGGGGGAGGTCAATAGGAATCAGGCAGAATTTTTTCTGCTTTCATGATGTGAAAATTTTGTTGCACAATAGGCTCCTAAAACTGCGACTCAGTCGTTGGAGCAGTAGTTATTAGGTTTTGGAAAGTCGGATCAAGGTGGTTGCGTAGATTATTTCACCTTGTAGAAAGGAAAGGTAACCAGCTGCCTGTGATTGAGAAGTTAACAATATTAACACAGGTTGCACCTATATGCAAATCGTGTGCCTCTATCTTGGCTATTGTGAAACTTTCCACTTTAAACCTTTATCTATTATTCAGGTGGAAAAGTTAGGAGTTACTCTAAAATTGGATCCTCTCTGTGACATGGTTTCCCGTTGGAAGTTGAGATAATCGCTTTTAAAAACAAACTACATGCAACAACACTTTTAAGACGTTGAAGGATCATTAGCAAGATGAAAGATTAGAAAGATGAAAAATCTGATTATTTGGGAGATAGTGTGCTGTCGATATACTTACTGAGTCATATGTTTGATCGGTTGGGGTCACGCGAATAAAGGCTTGTTGGCTTGTTTGCAGCAAACTGCCAACGTCGGTAGATTTTGCGGGAATAGACGTAGATATTCAGGTATATAATTCAGTTGTGCTCTGTGAATTATCAAAAGTCATTTTGTCTCGAAGCTGTGTGCTGGAGTTGAGACGGTAAACCTCATCCATACGGTATTTTCCTCTTTTTCTGATGCAACATGCTACCAGTCAATTTGCACGTCCCGTCCATTTCATGGAAGTTCATCTTGTTATTTTGAACTTTGAAGCACTATTTTTAATTCTTTAATTTAATTTGTAAAGCAAATAATTTAGTCCTATGAAGTGTCTGGGATCACACGGTCCCTAAGACGATTTTGATCACACGTATAACCAGCTACATTTTTTCTATAAAAATGCTTTATGCACTACAGGCTTGTTCAGTTAATTGTTTAAAAAATCCGAGGTTTTATAAAGTTAAGTTTCTACAAATATGTTTTTCCACTCAGGAGAGATTCAGAAACAAGGTACTAATCTAAAGTTACATAGTGCAGCATTTGTTCCCCTCGCTTAGATTAGTTTTGACCATTTTCCTCATGGATTGTCAACTTTTGCTTCGGGAACATAAGTCAGCTTCTGCGGGGACTGCAAAGTTTTCGAGGTAGGCGTTGCAAAAGCAAGGAAGCAGAAGTTTGCGATGGCATAAAATTTCATGAAACCGTAAAATTTTATTGGCTGCCATTAAAGTACGCCGGCCTAGCAGTTTGGCTTTGGTGCTTACCTAATAAACACCACGTATTTTTTCTACTGACTAGTTCAAAGCTACAGAATCTCCCAGGGGAAGATTGAGGACACAATTAGGCGCACAGTCGATTGTTTTTTTTATTAATTCTCATTAGGTCAGTGCCTTTGGTTACGGAGTCAATTAAAGCATGTGCGTGATGCGAGAAATAGGTAAATGTTCATACACAGGTGACGCGAGGAATCTGTAGGAGAATAATTAAAAAAGCCGGAATCAATCCATCTGTCAATCCTGCCTTAACTGACTTCTTAGCAGATAAATGTATAGGTCCAGGGCTAAGTTTTCGAAAGCCAGCCTCTATTCGCCATATAGCTTCCTACATGTTGTCTGTTTATTTTTATAATTTCTTAAAGGGAACGAAGCGTGCAAATTGCAAGGCAAAAACACTTAAACGTCATATTCCTTTTGTTATAACTATAATTCTTTGAAGGTTTTTTTTTATACCAAACGTCGAAAATTGAAACTTTTTCAATCCAGACAATGTTTCACCTGCCTGCTTTGTATGTCTTAACCTCGAATACAAGGTTCTGTACTACAACAGGTTACTTTAAGTCGAAGATAAGCCGAACTCGAGTGGAGCAAACTGTCACCAAGCCTGTTAGCTAAATTTGCAAGGAGCCCTCATTTATCTTCGTTATTGGAATACATAGGTGGTCTGTCATCTTCAAACATGAAAAGATGGGCTCATAATACAGGAAACGCAATGATTAAATGGGTGTTTACCTTAAAACTAAGAGTTGAAACAACTTTAATGTCTGTTACACGATATGTTTGTCACGGTAAATCGTTTTTTGCCATAACTCTTTCACCGGTCTTCCTCCAACTGCCGAGTGACATCTCAGGGCCCCAGACGTCTACCGACTGTTCCGTTTTGCGTGTAGGTGATTCAGACACCGATGCTAGTTGTGATGCCAGAGGATGCAAAGTTTTTCGGATCTAGTACAGAAGACTAAGAGGTTTGCATACAACTCCAACTTTGTCCTGTTGCTGAGAAATCTGGCAGTTTGGATAACGAGTACAGATGGTCTAACACAGACTGGTGTTCGATGCAGTTATGGTCGAGATAGTAATTTGTTTTTGTAAAGTCTAGTGCATTGAGTGGGGTCCAACATAGAATGCAGCACCGCCGAAACATCACACATGCAAACCCGACAATTGCTGGTGTGATGTTATGGCTATAACAGAGCCCTGAGAGGATATAGTAGGAATAGAACGTGTCCGCCCGAAAACACTTACAAATTTAAACATGCTTTGGTAGGCATCGTTTGATCAGGCTTGTTTGCAAAAGACTTTCCTCAATGCACACAGCTTTCAGCATAACTTGTTAGTTGATTGATTCAAATACCCGAAGGAATTAAAACGCATAAGCAACAGCTGACTGCTAATAATGTAGCTGATGTAGGTGCGAGATGACACAACTGATTATTTTCGTCCCTGACAACCCGATCTCTCGTTATTGCAGCTAAATTTCAGTCCGCTAAATGCACCAAAGCCCAAGCAGTTAGAAAAATCGGAAAATTTGTCAATTTTCACATAGAGTAACGTTGTACTACTTGTCGCGCGTTTATGTAAATCTTCAAGAAGAAAAATAAAACCTCAGAGAGCGGGTGTTTTTCTCTAGGAAAAAATACTTTCGTTTGCTTTTCTGGCTGCCCACTGTCCCTATGTAACTTAAAAATAACCGATAACGGATCCTAAAACTGAACTGTAGTATTGTTTGCGTGGCCCGCCAAAAATGGCCCTTTTGAGTTTGCTCAGTGCATAATCAGGCTTCGATTGCCATACTCCTCGCAGAATTGGGGATTTTTTGCCCGTTAAAGACACAGCTAACCTGATACTGGCTCTCACAGAACTAGAGGTACCAACAAACAAAAATTTAAAAGTTAACTTTGTTAGTACGCATAACATCTCAAAAAAAGTAATCGCCCTCTAAATAAATTCCATTAGATGATATGCGATTGCCTCAGCTAGCTTTCAGCTTTTGCATACACCTTTTGTGTTCTTCTGACTCCAGCGAGTTTTTTTAACCTCCTCTACGTTCTGAAAACGCTTTCCCTTTAGATTGTTCTTTCTTGGGAATAATAAGTTAGAATGTGACTAGGTAGGGCGGATAACGGGGTGAGAAAGCGTTGTTTTGCCGTTTTCACCAAAAGCGCATCGATTTTGAACGCTGTACGGGCCGGCGCGTTGACATGATGCAGCAGTCAGGCGCCCATTGTCAGGATTCCGGTTGTTTTTTCCCACTGCCCCAGGCAACTACCTCAGCTCTTGCAGATAGTAATTCTGCCTCCTCGTGGTGCCAGGAGGAACGCATTCAACATGAAAGACACCGTAGGCGGGGAAAACAAACCATCATAGACGCATTCCTTCTTGAGGTTTGCCATTACAAAATCGCCTAGAGCCTTCGAGGGGCGGAAGAAGTGGTTAATAAAACAAATAGTTTCTCACGAACGCTACCTTGCCAGGACATATGTCTAGTAAATCTACCTAGCGCGAGAGCGCAGCATTCCTAATCAACTTGCCACAGAAAATACTTATCGTTTTTGTGTAACCCCTCGTAAGATAGTTCGACCATCGATGTCGATGTCCCAAGAGCAGGGATAGTGACTGTAGTCGGATGTAATGAAGGTGGACGTGCAGTCGTCTATCACACTCCGGACCCTCTGCCCGTTTGAACCGGTGACAAGACAGAGTCGAGATGACCGAGCGGAAATCATGCGTAAGCCGCTTACTCCAACGTAGGTTAGAAACACCGCCTAACTTAGTCTTAAGTAACAGTAGCCTTCTGCGCTGGTATTACTGTATGACCTACCCTTACTCAGCTTCAGCACTTGTCCAGAAAGACTCAAGAAGTCTGCGTCTGATATTTTTACTACTATTACTACTATTTATACTGCTGCTCAATAGCAGTGTAGCTGAGTGATATTACTGTTGGTACTATTACTGACGCTAATAATTGGTCAGAAATGACGCTGACTAAAGTCAATGCTGGGCTCGTGTTCCCTCGATTTCATCTAGGACTGGGAGCCTGGATTTATGCTATTCCGAGTAAGCATAGGTATGAGGCTCGGAGCACATCAATGCTTCCCTGGTTGTCACCCTCTTACCTCTATTCACCAAAACTGCGTAATTTTTCCTAAGTGTAGACTAGGAGGACCAGGTTACTGCCGCTAGAAATAACATGCCGCTGCTAGGAATGCTAATTCTAGTAATCCTTCTTGCTAAGATCATGTACTACAATGCGGCCTGTACGTGCATGTGGGAAATTTTAACCTAGTATGCAGTCGTAACCTGCGTTCTGTAATGTTTCCCCGTTAGATTATTCTTTATTCTGGGGAATAAGAAGTCACAGGCTGACTAGATAGGGTGGATAAGAGGCGAGAAACCATTGTATTGCTGCTTTCGTGAAAAATGCATTAATTTTGAAGGCTGTCATAATGAAGCAGCCGGTCCTTCGATTGCCAAAATGCTGGTCTTCTCACGACATTGCTTCAGCACTTGCAGCTGGTAATTGTGGCTCATTGTGCTGCGATGGGGAACAAATTCACCATTAAAGACAACGTTGGCGGGGAAAAAAACAAGCTATCGCAGACGTGTTGCTTCTTCAAGTTTGCCATTAACCAAGAATGACATCCATTCAAACCAACGAAATAATTCTCACGATTGCTATGCCAAATAGTAGCAACACAGCACGGAAAAGTGGCAAGTTAATAATATTTGATAAACGTGGAACAACCCGAGTTCGCTCAAGCAAGTCAGCCAGCCACAATTTTAAAGCTGGCGTGCGTCCACCTCAATAAAATAAAATAGTTCAGACAAGAAAATATCAAAAGATTTCTAAAAGGTTGTTTAGTCTAGTTAGTCAGCACACCATCGCAATATTTGTCGAGAGCCTTCGAGGGGGGAGGTGGGTTAATAAAACAAATACTCTGTCCGCTGCAATAGTTTCTCTTGAACGCTAATTACCTACCTTGCCACTAAATTTGTCTAGTAAGTCTGCCTAGCGAGAGAGCGCGGTATGCCTAATCCACTTGAAACCCCATCTCACATAAATACTGTAATGTTTCAGCTATATTACCAATTTACAGAATATGAGACTTTAATGATTCTTTTCAGGGTATCGGTGAAATTCATGTGAGGTCATTCAGTAGCAGCATAATGAAATTCGAATAAGACCATAAGTGCCATTCAGATACCAGGATGCAAGTGAGATGACTAAGACTAGAATAAGCAGGGAGGTGATTGAACTTGTCTGCGGTGAGAATAGGCAGCTAACGCCAGGTCTCTGGCGCAAACACGAACGGACTTGCATGCATAGTATTGTTCATGAGTTCCATCGGAGTCGTCAAGCTTAATATTTTCGCATTGATTCTTCTTGCTGCTTTTTAATTTTCTCAGAAATTAATCACCAACTTGGGATAAACC
>UYRU01042764.1:272-10759 GCA_900617775.1 Dibothriocephalus latus | reverse complement strand
ATCACTAAGCTACACCCTAGTAAGTAGTATTAGAAGTAGCAGTACCAGTCCTAGTTTACTAAAGTCTGGCTAGACACCTACTAAGGGTGAGCTGAGGGTAGATAGTACAGTAGTACCCGCGCAAAAGGCTACTGTCACTTAAGAATATATTAGGCGGTGTTTCGGCTTGCATGTGGAAAGCAGCCTACGCTGGAACCTGTTTAATCTTCGAGACTCCGAGTGAAGGTGAAGAGTGTGGAGCTGCTAACTACGTCCTCTATCACTTTAAAGCTAACACATGAGACCGTCAACTTCGGTACCGACCTGTCGGTACACTAGGTGGACTTCATCGAAATTGATGTTCGAACACACACACATTTAGGGTCCACTTAAGTACGCTAATATTCCCTGCTTCTGTAATACGGGACAGGTGGTAATAAGGGTTAAGTGGACGGAGCATATCAGGAGAAAGAAAACATAATTAAAAAGGTAGGGCGTATAACAGTAGAAAATAATAGGAATAATTATTTCAATAATATATATTTAATAAATGTTTGCGCACGATAATTAAATTGGGAAATGCAACCAATAGGAAAGAGGAAGGCCCAGTAGTGCCCAATTAGACGTAATCATCGACGCTATATCAATTCTATAGATCACTTCCAGAGATGCTTTGAAGCTGATGTAGAGATAGCTACTAATCCACAACCATCGACTATATAAACTCTATAGGGATTATACAGAATTTATATGGAGTCGAGGATTGTGTCCAGTCGGGCAGTAATGGGTCTTCTTGTTTCCTATTGGTTGTATTTCTCATTTTCATTATCGCACGCAAATATTTGGTTATTTAAATAAACTATAGTAGACTCTAAATTAAACTTTCATCGGCATTTTTATGCTGGCCTCATTAAGAGGAGACCATTACTAATTCGCCTTAAAAATAGAGAAGCCCAGAGGTGCCTTCACAGCGGGCAACCTTCCAATCCACAGTGTTTAAGTAAAATCAATGACGTGGTATGAAACCTCCAACCGACGCTTATGCGCCCAATCTCTTTACCTTTTTCGCAACGAAACAAGCTCCTCTAAAGAGAAAGTCCAGTCAGGCTGCACCGTGTCCACCTGTCTGGGACCCAATGGACTCTTAAAATGGTAAGCAATTACGAGTTACCCAGAGTGGGTGAAAACTCCGTAGTTGCCGCCAGTTTTTCGCTGAACAACCGTGCCATTTACCTACGTTTGCTAGCTCCAACGAGGGTGTATGCCCAAAGTCTACTTTTTGGACGACGTAAACAATCAACAAACACCTCGTTGCTGTTTTCGAAGGAAGCTGAGCATTTAAATCCCCTCTTTCATTAATGGTTTCAACTCCATAAACATCCCCTATCAAGGTAATAATTTTGGAAATTATTAAGTGAAAAACACGGAATTAAGCAACCAAGGCGTGACCTTTTTCGGTCAGACCCTAAATTGCAGTGCGCATGTGAGTGGAAGGCAATCAGCTACTGTGGCGTAACCAGATGATGCCATTATACAAATACGTAGTACTACAAATAGTATAGCCAATGGTAGTATACCGTCTCTACGACATAACTACTCACTAAAAGTCCAGACACATTTTGCTGAGGATTCGGCTGCTGAATGCTGCAATTAAGAGACATTAAGTTATTCGGCGTGTCTCCCAGCGTTTTATAGGCTTTTTCTCGTAAATGAATTCTAAAATCAGTACAGTTACGAAGAAATATTTGGAGACTTTTTTCTGCCAAAACTGTGTTAATTTCTCCCACGGATCAATTAATATTAGAGCCTTGCTATAGCTACAGACGAAGAAGGGTTTATTTTATTGAAAGGTACATGGTACTAAAACATATTCCTTTGGATTAGTTGTAGAAACAGCTTATCTAGTTGAGAGACCATTGTATGAACACTTTTTAGGTCACGGTGCATAAGGAAGTCCTGGGATGAATTGTTTACGCTTTCTCAGCTTATCCATAAATGGGGTGATTTCCAACAACTGGTGTATTCTCCATTGAAAGTAACCCTCCCAAAACTGGGACGCGTCCTCATTGGTTTGAGGGGCAATTTTTGCTGACTGTCTCTGAGTATAATACCGATTTTAGTTACCGTGTAGAGACAACTCTGGTTATATGCATACAACTTCAATAAATTTTTCAAATAAATCGATAAATCTAAAACATTTAGTGTGTGCAGAGTCTTAGTAGATCTTGGGAAGTAATTGTGTACGTTGGATGTAAGGACTTAGGTCAGGATATGTTATAGGTATCACCAACGAAACCCTAAAGTCCACAGTTATGTTTTACGGGACCAGCGTTATACTGAACGCTTTTACTTTTGCACGTAGAAATAGTATATGAATTGAACAACATATTTAAACAGGTACCCAATGTCATACCTAATGAAAAGCTTCAGCAAAAGTAATGTTGACCTACCACCCTAGATAGCCCTAACCCCTAGTCCTGTGGATACTTTCAATTCTATTAGTTTTACTTTATTTTTACTCTGGTTTACCTTTTAGTTTATCATTTAGTTTTGGTTTAAATTTAGTTGAGTTTTTAGTATATTTAGATACCGTCAAAGTTAGATAAATATACTTAAATAATTACTATATACTAAACAAAAGTAACTAAAATAAGCTAAATTTAACGAAACTAACTAAACTAAAAACTAAATCACACTACAACTAAAATTAAACCAATAGTCTAAACAATAAACTAAAAACTAAACTCCATTAGTACCACCGGTCCTGTAAGACAGATTTTTGGAGTTAGGGATATCTAAGGTGGTAGACCAACTTTACTGATACCCAAGCTTGTATACTAATACTATGTTTCCGTGATATCGAATCATCTGCGTATCTGCTACAAAGATAATTTCATTTAAGTTGCTTTTCAATAATTGTAAAAATTATTCACAGTAGACTAAATTGTTATTTTTATTTGCTATCGCTACATGGAAAAGAAATATTTTCTACATTTCTATCTTTGGCGTATTGCAGGTTTTTTGGGGTTATGTGATCCTATGGCGATGCTTATCAAATATCCTTATCACGACTTACATAGGTTACTCTATTCGTATGTACCTTCGTAAAAATCGGATATATGCAGCTTGTATGCCAAATTACCATCTCTAGATTGAATTATGTTCGAACCACTCTGATGTTTATCTTGACTAGAAAAACAGGGAATAAATTCATTCATTGAGTAATATAGGGTAAACACAATGGTGTTCAAAAATGCGGATACAACTCGTCTCTACTGGTTGTTACTAAAGTGGCAAAATTGTTTCCTTATTCTATCATCTTTTAGGGCCTCCCAAAGGCCAGCTTGACTAGGAAAAGTGTTTGCAGATCCATTTTTCTGGGATTCATCCGTTGTAGACAGTCTAAAGCATTATTTATGGAATAAGGGTCAGTAGACACATTTCGCCATGGATAGCATCCAGTGATTTCAGACCTTTTAGAGTCCTGGACCGCGCGACAACGGTAAGCCGACTAGTTGTAATCCTGAAAAACCAATACTGACCATGACCATTGCTGGCTTATTGGCCATCATCAGCCAGGCATAACCAACCCCAGGTGGTGCAATGAGAAGAAGAAGAAGATGCGATCGCTGGGACATACTCTTATTCGCCTGACTTTTCGAAGTCCGTCGCTGATTACTTATCAGATACATTAGCATAAACAGTAGCAGTACTATTTTGAGTAAACCATATCACATTACCTCATATTGCCCAAACTATTGACATTTGTATTAATTAAAATCAGCTTCCTCTTTCCTGAGCTCTAGTTATCTACTTATACGCTGATAGAATAGTTCACACGAATTGTTCATCCCTGGATTCCCAAATTCTATCAATCAACCTCAGTTGAAATCATATCACATCGGTCTTACCAAACTTCTGACACTGAGGCGACTGTGATTAACAAGCTAATTTAGTCGATTTCACGCAGGCTCGTTTGTGGTTTCTGTTCCACCAAAGCAATTTAAACACTCCTTCTGCATTCACATCCTACCCGTCGAAAACGGTTCAAATCGACTGTTGCAATCCATTATAATGCCGAGGAAGGAAGGAGAGTGCAAATTGATTTCAACGTACGTATCCCATTAGCCTCTGGTACTCTCGGACAAACGTTATCGCCAGTAAAATAGTACACGGCACCGTCTGGAAATCACCCGTATTTGCGCATCGTTCCTGTTTAGCCTGCAAAGTAAGCTATCCTAGGGTTTGATTCATCAGCCTCCCACTTCGCGACTGCCCGCCAAAGTTTTATTTGGACGCTGGAAAACCTAAGGCTGACCGTCCCCGGAAGAAACTGCATTTGGCCTCGTAAACGGGATATACCACACGCCCATAATGCCGGGTGCAGCTGTACTTTTAGAGTACATCAGGCCATCCAGACAGACAACGGAGGAGTCATTTTTTTCGGCTGTCTGTGTGCTTCACTTGAGGGCTGGACGTGGCACACCGGGGCTCTGTCGCAGTGTGCATACTACAAAAAATGGCTGATTATCTTTTTCACAGAAGACTCACCAATACATCGAAACTCGCTGTCTGGACTGGGTGTTCTCCACTTCACGGACGCAGAGTCTTTACGGCGATGCTGGACTAACTCAGGGGCTCAGGTTCTTAGAAAACATCGACCCCGATATCCCGATGCCCTGCTCATTAGACTGTTTCATACTACTCACAGGATATTTACTAGCTGAAAACGCAACCACAAGACCTTTTTCTGGTAGGCAGTGTCCTCCATGTAGTTTTTGGTTTTAGCACTGGTATCTACAGTGAAAACATTGTAGATAGAACGCCTATCGTTGAATTATCAGTATTTGTGAACACTCCTATTTTCCCTGTATTGTTGACACTATTCAAAACTGGAATTAAAATAAAAGATTTTGTTTCCATGACTTGCCTGGAGTCAGTTTCCCGAAATTCACCAAGTTCGTTGATGAAAGTTCACCTGACCGCTACTGGGACCCATCTGTCCCGCTCTGCCATGGTCCTCGCCAGAAGCCGTGACGCCCGTAAAAGGTGGTAGTAAAGGCAGATATCATTGCCATCCAAGACAAGAAAGACTGGAATGGCTATTTCTGGCTTATTAGCCGTCGTCAGCCAGTCACGCCTGGACCAAAGTGGTGTCCCACTAGAGCCTCGAGCTCGCGACCTTTTCGGTCAAAGTCAAACTCCCTAACCATTGAGCCACGAGCTGGTTGTCCAGCCGGTTTAGGTCATGGGCTATTAACACTCGTTGATGAACGTTCACCTGACCGCGAACGGCCATTCTGTCTCCCTGGTCTTTGCCGGCAATATTTTCTGCCCATTCACCAGGTTCCTGTGAGTCTACTTGGGCGCTTACTAGATCAACGCGGGTCGGTCTAATGGCTTTCCAAAGCACTATTTCAACCAAATTTATTGTTTCATTGTCAGTTAGGAAGTTTTTTTTCAATCCCCTGTTATTACATCTTTTTCAACCTTTGTGCACTTATTCGGTGAAGCTAGAAGGATAAGATGTCCAGAACGTACTGAACCCCTTACATTCCTCAGGCAGGATGCACTTCCCACTTAGTTTAGATTGAAGACTCCATTTTAGGCCTCAGTGACTTATCTGCCTTCCAGTTCCCTCCATAATGCGTCATAGGCTGACAGATTTCTTTCAGGCGGACCTCGGACGCCCTGTTTTAAACGAGTTGCTAATGCTTCCTGCAGATTTCTCCCACTGCTTTGCGCAAAGTCATTGTAGGTCAAGTTAGTTTCAGGACATGCACGCAAAGTAAGCTCTCTTTAACTAGTGGGCGCTAATCATGGCGTACAAGACAGTAGGTCATTCAAGTCGTCCTTTTACTTATAGGGCCTCTATTTATTTCACATTGTCAGATGACAATTGTCGGTAAAGACAAGGGAGACCGGTATGGTCATTTCTGGCTAACTAGCCATAGTCAGTCAGGCATAACTAACCCCAGGTTGGTGCACCATTCGGGGCTCGAACCCGTGACCTGCCGGTAAGAAGTCCAGCACTTGTGGAAAGGACAAAGTGGTAGTATGCCTTGACTCCCAAGGCAGAACGGAATGATTAAGTTCGGTTAACGATCGGTAAACATTCATCTGCCCATTTGTCTACAATACTGGCCGCTGTGCGGTCACTGGTGGGGCTCGAAAGTGAGCCCCAAGGTAAAACGGGACGAGTGATTCCCCCAAAGATCGCTGAGTGCTCATCAACTATTTTATATTGCCGAAATAACCCTCATATAGTACTTGCATGCGGATTATTGATACCTGCTACTGCCTATGTGGTTGCGTGTGAAGATTGCCACCATTACTTTAGACTGTGGACAGTCGTGCGGAAAGTTACAGACCATATAATGTTTAGTAGTTGGACATGGGAATAGGTGCCCCTGTTTGACGGGTGGCGCTTCGCTAACTACCAGGGCGATACCAATGCTCTAACCCGCAAAGCGACCCTAATTCAAATCCTTATTCCTCTATTATTCATTTACCCAAAAGCGACCTGCAATACGGGTGTACTAGTTCATATATTCTGTCGGTTTTGTACCGCACTGTGTTTCAAGTGTGTTGCTGGCCCATAGGTACTGAGATGGTACGCAAATGACATTGAAACATCTAGAATTTGCAAAAAAATGTCTTAGGAGTTTTTCCACAGTCTGCTCTTTTTACGCAGTTCCATTACTGGCAACGCCACTCTTTTGCCATTTTCTGCTGAGCCAATGCATTTCCTAGCTGCTCTGTACCAATAGGGAGTTCAAAAGTATTTACCTACATTTCCCTCAATAAAACCTGATCTGACCTGAGATTGAGGTCATCCGAGAGACAGTCCTTCACCTACCTATATGATTTGCAATAGAAATCGCGGATGAAGAACTGGGATGTTGTCGTTGGTGTTGTGTTCAGCCCACACCCATTTACAAATTACGGTTACGAGTATAAATAATTTACAGCCCTGGTTTTGAAGTATGGCAGATTCAACACGATGAACAGGTGCGAAGTGCTATTCCAGTCTGCTCGATGAGCACCGTCCCACCGTCCACGTTGTCTGCCTCCCCCCACCCACCCGGGGATAAATGTTTGCGTTCGGGAAATACACCAACAGACCCTTGTTTTGGAGATGCACCTTTAATATTTTCGATCTTTAACTTAGTCTTACAAGCCCGCTTTGAACGATTCAACTTAATGTTCAAATGTGCAACAATGCTGTGCGTTGTGACGCTTAGAAGTCAGTGGGACTATTTCATACTGTCATAATACAAAATCTTTCACCTCATTTGGCTCTCTCTCTCTCTCTGTTTCACATTTCTTTTTTGCTTACAGTTTTTCGACATCTTTAAGCAAGCGAAATATTAAATTTCGGATCTCAGTATCGGTCGCAATCACTGAAATTTCCTCTCCAGTGATAAACAACTCGTCTCGTCCCCAGGTCCGACTGCTCCGAATTCTTCCTTTGTTCGGTAGTTCAGTTACTCACATCATCCTTTCCCCACTTAGCTTTTGTTGGCGAGCTTCCCCTGCCCTGACTCGATCATCTGGCACTACGCGCTTTCCAAATAAAATCAAAAAAAAATATTTCTTCTGAAGGTTCGATGACTTCGAATTGTGACTCCTTTCATATAAAGGGAGGAGGGGATAGCAATTTGAGCAAGGTAACCGAACACTCAGCAAGAGAAAACTCGCCAGCCTCGATGTGATTCAGAAGCACAACGGTCTGACCACGGCTTCAGTGCAACCAGCATTCTAATCATGTGGCCTACGAGGCAGCCGCCAAGTGACTTGAGGTTTTTCACTAGTGGTTTCCAATCCGTGTCCTTGTTGGCTCACATGACAAGCCAGTCATGGCGCGCCTGCCATCCTGCTCCGTACCCACCATAACCATAAAAATAAAACTTAAGTTCCAGAAGCTACGCTGTTACTGCATATGCTGACAATACTGCTGAAGAAAACATAAACATGATCGATAGAAGTGTAACTGCGCTTAGGAAGACACAGTCGGATCGTGTGATATCTAAGAACAAGCAGGCAGATAATAAGGTAGAGTTGCTTTTGCCAATATATATTGACCGTAGGACGGAATACAGACATTCGCCAAGGAAGCGTAGCACATGTAAAACGTGCTTTCCGGTTGGTAGACTTGTCTTTCCTACGTTAATGTGAAGGAAGTAAGCCGAAGTTCATGTGCATGGGTAAGCACATCAATCGGCAGAAGCGTGACATTATTTAATCTTCAGTCGTTTTTATCCCGTGAGGGAAGACTTTTAAAGAGGAAGGTGGGCCGAAACTTTGCTAAAAATTTTTAGGTGCCATCGAAGCTGCACACCGACTAATCTCCTAGCATCTTTTAAATCTTTTGCATTCAGAACACACAGTGAGCTTCCCAACGTGATGAACTTTAACCCTGGTGGATGGGCACTCACCGATTGGTTGGGAGAATCGTTCGTACATACTTTAAGTTTGTATTTTGTCACTCGCGAAGAAGAAGTTGTATTCGAGCGTTGACACGCGCGAGCGCTCATGAAAATTGATTTTATACATTTTGATTTTCCTCTCCTCATTCAATCGTATAAACGACATAATTATCATCCCGAGGCCGCCGAATTTTTCACAATTGGCTCAATTGAATTATTAAAATCTACCAACCCCTCCTAATAATTGTGTCTGGTAGACATCTCGCAGATTCAAGATTGATTGCTTAGGAAATCCTGCTTGGGCAGTCAGCTTACTGTATCAGAATCGGTGGATTCCATGCTTTGCAGTAGGCTGGGCGGGTAAATCGACCCAAGTGGGATTGAATTCACGACTATGGTGGGGCCTTGATAGCTCAGTTGGCTAGAGTATTGGCTGTACTCCAGCCCTCCATTTGTGGCGGGGGTTCGAGTCCCACCGAGGCCGCCAAACTTTTCAAAATTAGGTCAAATTAAGATACGTATCAATTGGTAGAATTCTACGTTGGGTCCCAGATCAGTACACGAAAGCCCCATCCTTCTGTTATTTAGGACCGGGCGTAATAAAGAGTGTACAGTCTGAGCAATACAAAGGAAAGGAAATATAAATAAATAAAAAAAAGTTTATAAAAGTTGAAAAAACGAGACTAATTATTTAAATAATCTAACATTTGTCAATTTGTTAATTAAACTAAACAATTATGCAAATATTGGATAATAACTCAATTGAAAAATAACTCAATAAAACTAAAATCAATTAACTAAAAATGTAAACAAAGTAAGGCTAACTCACTTAACTTAAAAATAATCTAAGTGAAAAATAAAATAGTAAAATAATGGTGAACTGAACAGTAAACTGAAAACTGAACATGAATAAAAATAGGTTAAATAAACCAAATAAAATAAACTATCGAAAAGTTGTTGCGCATTTAAATTGAAGGTGTGCGCGGCGCTCCGCGCCGCGAACTATACTAATCTAACTCCAGAACGGCAAGTTGGACCTCAGGTACGTTGAAGTAGACGACCTCCTTACAACCATCTCTTTTCAGGAATATCTAGAAACCCAATCGAACATACAATATAACTAAGTAAAAAAATGTCCAAATTTGTTATACCCAATAAACTATAAGTAAGAAATGTAAATAAATATCAGTGTCTATTGATGGCACGCTATTTTGTTGCGAAAATATTAGAATATTTCAACAATTCCTGGAATCCAAAATAGGATTCCACCTATCAGTTAACCGAATATAGGCAACTGCACGTTTTCATGACAATGCAAAAGGAAATTTCTTTTAATTACAACTCCTACACTCGCAAGTCTTCTATGATAGTCTTGACGTCGGGGAGTTGAAACCTGGCTTGCTTGAGGGAGGCAACTTGCATGAAAGCACCCCAAAATAAATACTTAACTCCGGTGGACGGACAGGGGGGTTTTTCACACCTCCAAAATTAGTAGTAAAAAGTGGGTATTATGAATATGGAATACCACACGGGATTAACTTCGATCACCCTATCATGCTTAAAGGGCACAAAAGGGAGCTCTCGGTGTCTTGAGTATTCGGGGTAGCAAAATCGTCGACTGATAATGATAATTCTTTGCCTCATTTCTTTGTTAGTAACACTTCCAGACAAAATATATGCACCGTAGCCCCTATGCAGGCATTAGAGAAAAGCCCAAACACTTTTCGTGACGATTTCAGAGCCCTTACCGCCGTCTAAATTCAAAAATTTCATACATCTTATCTTGGTTTGCAAAGCCCCCGTTGCACCAGACAACTATGCGGTGAACCCTGTGTCTTGGATCAAACATCTCGAAGTTCTGCCACGCAGCTTCAGAAAATCGGCGAAGCGAGAGTGTTCGGACACAGTAAATAAAGATTTTGTTACACGATGTTCGTATTTGCAGGTGTAAAGCACGCATTTGCAGTGAACCGCAATCTCCGCCATCGGGAAACACGACAACACTAAAACCAGACAGCAGTCAGGCTGTGCTCATCTGTATGCAAGCAACCAGCTAGCCGTTCACACTACCTGAAGGGC
>UYRU01042751.1:0-10109 GCA_900617775.1 Dibothriocephalus latus | reverse complement strand
TATCCGAGCTAATTCCAATTCCATTGTCTTGTCCATCTGGGTTCCGATCAAACAATAATTGACGTTCAACTTGACGGGCTTCTAAAAGTTTCCGGGTCTATGTTAAAAAGCATGTATAAAAGTGCATTCATATATGAAAACCTAAATGTCCAGAGATCGTACTCTCATCTACGAAAAAAAAATAATTGCACCAAAATGGGAATATGGGAGCAAAAGTAAATGAGACTTTACCAAATAACAACATTAACATTCAATAAAGCTACGCGATAGAGGCGTCAGTAGAGACTAGAACGAGAGAGAACTAGTGCAGAAGAGGAATAGCTTACAAGAACTCCTGAAAATGGTTGTATTCCTCTTCATATCGCTTGGCTAATCGGGGACTGAGAGGCAAGTTATTAGGACTGCCAGGATGGACTGGAATAGGCACGCATCCGTTCAGTGTGGCAAGGCGTCGCAGTTCCGTCTCTCTTTTATCAAAATCAGAATGCGCCTTGTCTAGGGCCTCTGTGAGAGTCTGGATCCGATCTCGTAGCAGGCGTGCGGTGGCTTCAGATCTTTCAAGAAGGCCTTTTGTTGCCTCAAGTTCCTAAAGAGTCATGTTAAATAAACGCCGATTTATTTATCAGTGGACTGCCTGCAAGAGATAATTGGTCCTCATCGATGAACGTTCACCCGACCGCTAAAGGAAGTCATCTGTCCCGCTTTGCCTGTCGGTAATACTATTTGTCTACACTACCAAATGATTAGTTATAAAACTGACATGTACTCATCCGAGTCGCCATAAAGACACACACACACACACACTCGACTTAGTGAAGGAAATAATGTTTTTTTGGCTTATTTCGTATGTCATTGACAAGGAATTTTCTTTCCGTCCTGATTCACAGTTAGTAAAATTACTTTGACCAAAAGTAGGCATGAGGCTGTTTGACTAACTAGGCATGATAAAACTCTGTGAATGCAAAGTTTACTGTTAAGGTTAACCACGAGGTGCAGCCTTCACGAGTCCCACAAGCCAGTCAGTGTCAAAAATGGCGAGGCTTCCCAATTAAAGCCACGGTATCGTTATTCATACATGCTCCAACAAGAGTTGACCGTGGGCAAGTACTATTTCCGGATTACTGATTGTAAGGCTACAATGGCTCCTTCATAAGAAATGGTAAGACGTTTCAGTCAAAGCCACCCTGTTTTTTGAGCGCCAGCAAGTAGTATTTCCAGAATGTAATGGCTTCTTCTTAGGGTGATCTCTATGACGCTCAGACCTGTGAACTCTGAGCTGTTCATCCTCTTTTTTATTTATTAAATCCTGGTGTTTTGTTTAGGGAGCCAGATCCTGTTTATGATACGCGCAGAGCAGCTTATTAGATATGTCAGCTTCTGTGTTCATTCTCCGTTCCCCAACGGCTCAGCGCATTTACCTCGCTATAAACAATCTGCTGCATCTGAATCTATCCCAGTGCGTTAAAAGCCGTGACTTGGTAGGTAGCCACCTGACGGGATAACTCGGACCGCGCAGTCAGCACCGTGTATTTTTTGTGGCATGGCCAACTGGTGGACTGAGAGTCAGACTGTGATGGCTCTGTTTTAATGTGGTCTACATAGCACTCCCATTCCGTTGGATCCGAGTCCGATGTGGCGGTATGCTTAGGAGAGGCTCCGGCCGTACCAGCCACCTGCATCCTCTCCCGCCTCCAGTTTTCGCGAGTTGGCCATGCCACTGGACCCAAGCTGGAGGGGGCAGATGCATCAAAAGTCCACTTTCACTAAAATCTTATTCGCGCGCAAGTCATCGCGCTTGCGTCACCTTGCTGTAGAGCACGCGGTGAACCTCATCAAAACCGACTCTCAGACTGTTAGATTGTTCACCAGTACACGACCTCCCTTGGATAATCTGGACTGACACGCCAAGGCAAAATGGTGTACCCAGGTTCCATACCGCAGTAGTCAGGCAGCTCTGTGGACAGTATTTTCACATGTTCTGTGCTTCAAACACGCCTACCTGTGCAATAACTAACTAACGAGAAATAACACATGTTTTAACAGATTAAGACAATTTAACTTAGCACTCCACTATACTTCCGATGGACTCCAAACCACCACTATGCGGACTAAGTAGCCTGCTGCGTCAGAATTGGTTGAAGTTGCAGTATCAACACCTGAAATAATAAAACCTATAAATCTGGGCCCCATAGTTCAGTTAGGTTATAGGCTGCACTTAAATCGTACTCTTGGTGTCGGGCGTTGAAATCCCATCAACACCACTGTATTTTTCAAAAGTAGGTCAAACTAGATGCTTGCTCCGTACTTTCCCGTTGAAGAAACTGCACCGCTGATATATCAACTTACTTTTTGCGTTTCTTTGACTTCGCTTTGTGCACTATCTCGCGCGCTGACTTCCCTGTTCAACTCGCCTGATAGGCGCATAGTAGTTTCTCTTGCAGCCCGCTGTTCGAATTCGGAAGAAGCCAGAGTGTCCCGCAACCGCGAAACTTGACCCTCCAGCGTAGTCTTCTTCTGAATCAGCTCCTTAATCTGTGTGTTGCAACAGAAATGGAAACTGGGTCAAAATGATGTTTAAAAAGCCTACTTTTGGAGAATCGCTTTTATATGACTTAAGTCGTGATCAAGTGCTATTCAGGTATCACAAGTAAGCAGTTTCTAAGAGACCTAGTGCATCATTAATATCATCGAAAGGTCCTTGTTATTGCAGAAATACGATATCTCTTGCCTTTTAGTAGTAAGTATATTATAGTTAAATTTCGAAAGAAAAAGATAAGAAACGACGACAAACTTGGAATACCATCTGTTCGTCGTAAGTGAATAAGTTTTATTTCCCTTTTCTTAATTTTCGGTGGAAAATAATCTGTTTTTCGATTGTTTAATATTCGTTGTCTCTTTTACTTCTATTTTTATAGTCTTTTGACGTGAATAAATACTTGTTTAGGAGATATCAGCCGTCACAGTTATTCTATATTTTCACTGAAAAGGGCACAGGAAACCCAAATGACTATTTCTGGTGTATGCGCCGTCATTAATCAGCTCTAACAAAGCCCTAGACCGAAAGGACTCGAAGCTTCACTCAACGTGACGGTCTGACTACGCTCCATATCGGAACTTTAAAACCAAATCACACATAATATTCCTTTTGAAATGCAAACAAGGATTTGTTATATAACCTATGGCTGCTTTGACATAGTAATCGGTCCCTAGACGTTTCTACCGAGGGAGTTAAGTATCAACTCTTCAAATGTGGAAACCACAGAAGCTGGCTACCCTCTTCATTTTGAATAAGCTTTGCGTAGGATATTTTGTTTTATCTAAACATTCCCACAAAGTATAGGAAACACTCAAGCAAGCGTCCGAAGAGTCGTTTTCCACCAACTTACCTCCTCAGAGCACGCTTCATAGGAAGCCTTACAGGCCAACACGGAAGCAATAGTCTGAAGACCTTGCTGGTGATTTTGAATTTCATTTTCTTGTGAGAACATTTTATCACTGGTATTGCAGTTTAGTTTGCTAAAGGTCTCCATAGATATTGAAGTACAGCACTTACTTTATCCTATCCATAAGTTCACAGACATTTTCCTGTTTAGAATTTATCTCCTCTTGAAGAGCAAGTATTGCAACCTCGTTTCGATTTTGAACTGCTGCATACTCCCGTAGTCGATCATGAGCATTCCTGAGGTCTCTCTCGACGGTATCCTTTTGAGCAGATAATTCGAGGTTTTCAATACTCAGGCATTCATTTTCAATAGTCAAATCATGTATTCTTTCCTGATGCTCCTGGAGCTTGGCTCGACTTTCTTCAATCTAACAAATAATTTAAAAGTGGAGCACCTACGGTCTGGTTAAGATGACGCATTTTGACTTTGAGCCTTTCAATTTTGTCTGGTGATGCTATTGAATCCTGTGGTTCGGTTGAGCCGCGTTCATCCGTAGGGGGTTGAATTCTACGACATAATAAGGATCTGAAAAAATTGTACTTTGACAGCTTCCTAATAAGATCATCCTTTCTTTTCAGTTCCTGCTCATAAAAGGTCTTTACGTCATCCAGTTGGTAGGGCATTGGGTGCTGTCCTTCAAGCGCCCGGTTGTCTAAGTAGTAGTGAAAGGAAATAAGTGAAGTCCTACCAGAGTCCTCTTGTTGGGCCATTATTGCCTTAGTAATGATTCCGGGTGATAGCATGCATTGTTTCAGTTGAGGGAATGAGTATTAAAAACTTTCTCAAACTTAGTAAAACATCTAAACACAATAGACAATTTGGATTTATACGCGACGAAGATGCGTTTTATCTAAAATGCTTGAAGCGATTTTGGTTACTATAAACACAAGAACCTGTGGCCAAAAGTTGTATAACGCAAGTTTCATTTTGAGATATATTTAATTGAGAAGCACATACAAGGTAGAACAAGTTTGAAGGCAACACCTCCGTCTCCGAACTCCATAAAAGATAATGCAATATGGAAGACTTAAAAACAAGAGAAAATTACCAAAAAAAAAAACAATTTTAAGACACCAAGCAATTTATTTCATTGTTCCCCTTCATGCAAATGCGCTTAAAGGCATGTTGCATTATCCTGACTCCACCTTAACGCCTAAGCAGGATATTATCTGCCTTTTCGTTCAATCTTTATGTGTTTTTTGTTTGTTAGAATAGCTTGCGCTTATAAATTGCAGAGAGCCAAATGACCATGATGACAGCTTGTGACACGATCTGGGGGCATCATTCCTCTATGCTCAGTCAAAAGTTGTACACGTGTTTGTCCTTTGAAAATATACATAGTTTACGTTTAAAGACGTAATCTATATTTACGCTATCATTTTATGAACTCATAATGGTTCTTGCTGCTGTCAATAGCCTGACAGTTACATGTTAGATTTCATACTTTAAGAGAACCAACTGGCGCTCAAAAGTTCCAATTAGAAAGATATTCATGGCGATTATTACAAGGCTTATTATCGTGTATTTATTAGACAGCACTTTGCAAAGTGGGTAACAAAGCACGCAGATGAATCAGGATAACTTCTTCAATAAACATAATACTAGAAGTATAGAGGCTGGAAGAAGGGAATAGGCAAAAGCAAAGCTAATTTGCTCATCTGAGCCGCATAGGAAAACGTCACACACTATCAGACTCGTGAAGAGCTTCATCACTGCCTCATGTGACCCTAATTTGCATATATTAATGCGCAGTCATCAATAAGATAGCTAATTGGTTTTGCACACGACTTTTAGCACACGATGCGATGTACACTCCGCGCATGTTTGGCTCGCACAACAAAGGCCACAAGATGGAACATTTTTCACGCAGACTAGGAAATCGCCCTCTTCATTATCAAAAGCATGTTATGAGGAACAAAACAAACTATTAAACGATTTTCTAAGACATTCTTTAAGTGCATTTGCTAATTCTTATGTAGGTTTGTAGTTTGAGCATTCAATAAGCTGAAATCTTCTTTGGCTTCGTTAATTTTGGTCGCAAAATTGTGCATTTTTGGATGTTACAAGTTTTATATTTCGTCGTAATCAACTTTAGAGGCTCGAAGTCCCTGGAGGGGCTTTAACCAATGATAACAAGTGCAAGGTCCAAAGAGAACTAATGCTTTAACCCCAAGAGCTACGGTTCATATTGCCCGCTCAGCCTACTGCAGGGTGTGGATTCTTCTAACTTTGATGCAATAAGTTGACTGTCAGGACAGGAGTTCCTAGGCACTAAATCAAAAATCCGCCAGTTTCACATATGCTGATCAATTTTTTGGCAAACATGAACCATAAATCGGAATTCGACTAAGTCAGCAGAACTTTTAGAAGTTAGACCAGGGGAATTCTGCAAGCGTAAAAAACATTTATACTGTATTTATTTGTTGGGCATCATTCTCTTTAATTCTTCTTTAGTGACAAATCACGTCTCTTTTAATAAGTATAAAAGGCAATAGCTTAGTAGTCGTGCAAATGTGAACTATTTTTTAAATCTTTGTTTGATTTTACTTATATATCCACTTTTCCTGACAGACATCTTGCAGACCTAGACGGCGTTCAATTTTCAGATCCAACTCCAGTACATAATCGGTTTGGGTGAAGGCTCCGTCCATTCTCTCAGCCCATACCATAGTTTCACCGATGTCAGGCAGTGCTAGAGTCAAGATAGGAAGCCTACATTTACTTTTTTCCCAAACCAGGAGACAATACTTCTTAAACACACTAATGCTTGATGCATATGAACTGAGCAACAAGCATACAAGTGGGCATGACAAGTGTAACCAAGCGTAAATATATAACACTAAAAAGGCTCGATAGGTTTTGCAATTGTTACTTATTGCATATTTTGTTAGTATCAATAAGTGCAAGTAAACTGACGGCTCCTGGTGGAGTCTAGTAGTTCAGTTGGTAAGAACGCTATTATATACCATCCCCGACAGCATTTTTGGTGGATGTCTCATCATGGAACCGCCTGACATACTTGCACAGTTTATTACAGATCGATTATTTAACAATTCAAAAATGGTTTATGTTTAGCAGCTTTCATATGATGCAAGAGAAGAAAGCGTTAGAAAAAGCCCCTTGATAGAAGAGCATAAAGAAATGTGAGATAAACCTAGGAAAAGCGAAAAAATTTGGAGGTGGCCGTAGTTAAATGCCATACTAGAAGTAAGAAATAATAGAAGGGCACTGAAAACGTTGGAAGATATGCAAAGTTTGTTTCTCAGAAATTAATAAGTAACTTAAAATAAACCGATTAAAATTCCAAGTCCATTAACCACAGTAGGACAACAGCTTAATGTTTATAAACTCCACAACAGAGAACCGGCGGTACATACATGTGTATATAGAAAGAGTTATACGTGCGTAGATCATATGGTAGGCACACTGAAAGCAAAAATAATAACATAAAACCCACACACAGGTTTCGTCAACCTTCTGCCGCTGCATGACACAGTTTCGAGGGTTTTGGTTCATCAATTTCTGTTTATTCTACTATCTGATTTTTGAAATTTAATGAATATTAGGTCAATATCCCAATGTGACTGATACAGTTGGACCAAAATAATTAGATTAACTTTTGGATTAAGACTCTTAAGCTCAACTCTGACTACTTTACTCAATAGTATTGCCTATTTTCTGAGCAATTCCGAAAACAAATAAGCAACTGGAGTATCTACCAGAAAGCAAACTGAAAATGCTAGGGGACTCACCGAGGAAATAAACGCCTCACAATCATGTTATGTAGCGGGTAAATATTGGGGACACATGTGTCTGGGCTTTTAACTAGTACAGTGCTTTCAGTATGGCTGAGTACATAACCTGTGTAACACTAACTTCGTATCCACACAAGCATCAACAAACTAGTTTTCTTTTCGGTTGTTTTACATGACAAGATGTCACCAACACGAAGAACTAGAATTTTCACAAATCTGACTAAATTTAGTGCCAAATAATGCTTGACTATCGCTTGATTCGGTAGCTACTCAAGGAATTAAGGCATCATTCAAAAATTGAATAGGCATGCATTAATACTTGAACTTCAGGGAACTAATATTCAGTTTTTATTACTTGCTAAGATAAAATGTCCAAATTCCCGTAAGGCATAATTCAAGAATGGCCTAACACGTGAAGCTTGGCTGGAAAGTTTTATTTCCATTGTTTTTCCAATCAAACAACGTTGTCCTTATTTAGAATTGTGAAATAGTTATCATTTGTTACACGCTCCCCTTTTTCTGATAGAACACGAGAATAGGAAAACCTGGTACAACAAATGGCTTCACGATCAAGTTTAGAAAAAAAATGGTTAAAGAAAATGTGATGGTTGGGATTAAGTTCATACTTTTAGGTGAATATAAACTAAGATTTAAGGGTAAGGCAAGGATAAAGATTAGGATTACGCTCGAGGTTTGGGATATATTTCTTAGTACGGGTACATGATTTACCTACTGTCGAAAATACAGCTTTCAGATGATAAGGAGTATGCTCGCTAAGCTCACAGTATTTTTTTGCTTTCATATCGGACAAAACTTCTGCTATTGTTTCTTTTACCAGCTGGTTATATAAAAAAAACTATCGGACGTGTACCATTTTTAATTGGAAACAATTCTGTATAGACGACAGATACAAGAAATGCGATAAACTATGTAAGTAAACCAAACATTCATGCTTTGAAACATTCACAAAAGAATGAGGATCGAGAGTATACGTATGCGTAGCAAACTCAAATGACAGCTTCGTTTACTATCATGAAACACCAGAATTGTAAGAATTAACTAGTTCACAAATATAACTCGCCTTTACCTCAAAAATCAAGTTGATCGAGTAACTGCGTAAAAGTAGACTCACATTTACGTGCAAGTATTAAACTAGTGAATGCGTTATTCATGCGTTAGAGTACACATGTCCAGTGAGGAGATAAAACGAAATTTAAGGAAATTTTCAATTTTTATTTGCAGTAGGAACGAGCTTTTAACCATAAAAAATCATTTTGTTGAGCGTTGATAATTTTGCTCAACTGACTCACAAAAATATGTTTCCGATGAATCCCAAAATACAAAATGCCGCTCTTCCGTTACCCAGTGACCAGACCACTTCTCGACGTTACTAAAGGATAAATAATGCATGTTTAGGAACCAGGGCTTTAAGCTACATCAAAGGACTTGCTATTCCCTTTCCCATGTAATTTTGGATATCTTCGGTGATTAAATGCACTTGTTCAGGGTCTAAAAGTCTCAAAACAGAACAAGACTGGAATTCCAGTACATTTCGGAATAACGAAACACTGATCGTTATGAATATTGAAAATTGCATTTCCCCTTTTGACCTAATTCTCTTTGTCCCTGATAAAAGTAGCTCCACTTTTGTCAGCGAGAACAATCACAACATTCTGATCAGATTTTATCTATCGTAATCCTTGCCATTCTTCTGCCGGTGGGGTTTGCTGGTTTATCTTCTTCCGGATGATAACTGCCACATTTGCGTATCTCCATGTGCACATCATCCGCAGTGGCCGCGGTTATCAGAATAGATTCTAAGCCACCTAGAAATTCGGTAGGTGTAGCATCAGTATGGGTGAATTCTACTCGCCTTAATAAGAGGTTGATTTGGCCCATGTGAGATTCCTTATCTCATGGTCATGTTCCTTTCGTTTGTGTGTCGGCACAGCGACTGGAGTTTCTCCTGGTGGTCAGCCCTTCTGTTTAATCTCGCGTCTTTGGCGGTGGCAGTTATTTTCGCTGTACGTCAACAAATACGCTTTCAGGTAAGGCTAGAGCGCAGTGATTTCGAAGGCCAGTGAGTACTGCTACGAATGTATGGATACGGTTGTGGACATCAGATATAATGACGTTCAAGACCCGCCAGCCGTATTTTCGCACAAGAGACTCCCAGTTTCATTCAGCAATATTGATTTAAAAAGAAGTTACTTTGGTAGCACGACATGGTCGCGACAGCGATGAAGGGCAGCCAGTTGTTCAAAATTCGCCGCCTGCCTTTGTCCAAACTTTCCGGACTTCTGGTGAGAATAAACGTTTTACGTCCGAATGGATGTTGTTGATCAGAATGTATATGCATTCGGAAAAATCAAGATGTACTTTTGAATTTTCGAGCTGGTGATACTAGCCCGTCTTCCGATGAAATAAATGGAAGTACGAAAATAAGAAAGGTACACTAGTCAGTATGAATGACATGGGAAACAAGACCTATGTCGGTGTTTCCTATGTTCTTTTAAATGATACAATAATACAGCGACATTTTAAATCGGTCAAGCAATTTGTTGATCGCATCTTACGTGAGGTCGCTCACCCTCTCCACTATGAACTAATGGCTGCGAATTCTTCCCGTATAGTGTGCCGAATCTTCTGTCATATGGCTTGCCGCACATCCTCATATCAAGACTCTGTACTCCCAATCCTGGCAAGCTTCCTCACGTAAGAAGAAACGGAAACTCGGAAGTTTAAAGCTGACTTGTCCCCATAACTGATGCAGAAATCGTGTAAACCGTTAAAATTTGAGTATTCTGTGGGATACGATATGGTCCGGCCAGATAATAAGCGATAGAACTTATCCCAACCTGTATAAGCTAGTTGAATAGAATAAGGCGTGGAAGGCCAGATTGTTATGAAT
>UYRU01042750.1:8127-21797 GCA_900617775.1 Dibothriocephalus latus | reverse complement strand
CATAGATGCGTACACCGATCTGTCAGAGGACCCACTCGTCCCTCCATATTGCTATTGGAGCTCTCTCGCTCGAGCCCCCACCGCGAGGTGGCTAAGATATAGGCGGAAGGACATTACCTTCCCCCCTGTCCCCTGTCTTTGCTGGTAATGTCCTTCTGTATATATACGACCATATAAAAAAACCTTCCCGGATTGTATAATATGAGATGGGTGGTAAAAGGGGTTATATAAGTTGCGCATATCAGGGAAAGGACAATAAATAAGAAAATGAAAACTAAACTAAATCTAATAGAACCAGTAAATAGACTAAAATAAAAAAACTCAAATTTACTTAATAATAAATCACAATGAAAAAAGTATAGTTAGTTATGTATGGAAAAGTACAGTGACTTTGAAAATAATTCTTAACCAAAACGCAGTTTTAAGGAAACCATATTAAAAAGCAAAATAGCTACCACTAATTTAAATGATGAAGAATAACTAAGCGCTCTAGAAAAAGAACTAGGAGAAATAATATGACTTACACCTCCATTTAAAATAAGGCTGGCAATCAGGGTTATCGATTCCCATGGAGCATCCTCGAACCTATGTAATAGCAGAACCGGGAAGAAGCAGAGTCGATCGCTGGAACAAGAAGTTTTATGGCGTATTCTACAGCAGAACGGCCTCCTGGAAATCACCCGTTCGCTTCTATATGTCATAGCAGTACCGGCGTAGTGCCTGCATCCGTCGCAAACCTCGAAGTGTTTATTTTCACCTGGTGGCCAGCGGCCACTCAACCTATTTATGGAAAGACCAAACGTCATTTATAGACCGAATGGATCACTCAGATAAGTACTGCTACCATGGTCTGACTAATGTATGCGCACTTAAGAAAGGGAACCGTCAGAAGGACCAGGTACAACTGTAAAATTGTGATATAAGTCACAAGTCGTGCTATACTAACGAGGCTTTAATGCAGGTCCAATTCAATTAGTTTAACATCTCGGATGACGACCATTTGGTTAGGTGGTTGATGGTTCTGATGATTGATTAGCTTCTCATCCACTGGCGTTCTTTTCACAGTAAAGAAGTTTTTGTTGATAGGAGCGACAATACATGTCTTTGGAAGCGGTTCAGGAGAAGAAGATGCCATATCTAGAGCAAGGGGTTTATCGGCCCGTCTTTCCGGACTCTAAATCGAACTCATCATCGTAGACATCAGGATAGCCGTATGAGGATAGCCATATTTATAGGAGGTAGTGGTCACGCGGCCGTATGCATACTATAATGTGCAGTTCGAGATCACCGCCGGGAAAGTAGTTAACGCGATGATTGCTTCGCAGGCCGTGTTCGAGTAGTTAATAGTCATGATTTCATCCTCCGTGATGGATTTGAGTATGTTTATTACCCCGTAATTTGACATGCTGTTACTCAAATTGCCGGTCACACACGTCCTCCTCAGGTGAATAATTTCTCTCCCCAACAAACACTCCGCATTGAATATGAGATCGGGGGTCACTGCGCTCGTTCGTGGATTAACTGCCTGAGAACCCTTAATGGCATAATTCATGGCTCACATGGTTATTGAGCCAGGTCTCTTGAAGACAGATTATACCGCACTTACTGTGTTCCTGTTTCAACATAAGTTTATTTAAAGCATACATATTTCATTCAGGCGCTCAGCTACATATGGATTCCGTTTGTTCACACAGATATGTGCAGGTGCCTTTATTATGTGGCGTACTGTGCAAGTATTTACAATTTCAAGAAAATTGCCTTAATATCAAGATTAGAGACGTATCCGTCCTCCGAAAAACCAGTTCCACACGTATACTTAGGTTCGGTATACTTTTTTAATTGAATCTGCCGTGCCTCTTTAGCGTCTGCTGAAATACTTTTTTTACTCTAGTAAAAATCGGGTGTCGCAAAAGACTAGGTCTTACACACTTGTGCAGTACGCGCCAGAATTCGCGCAACATGCCGATATATGCGAAAGATTGAGACTCTTTCGCTAATCGGCATTGACTCAGGTTGTGATAGAGATTATCGTATAGTCTATTCTGAAGTTATTTCAGTCGTGATAGCATGCGAGCTTCTTAATGTATTTCGTTCTGACCACTAAAGAAACGTATTTACCGTAAGAAGTAACTATTTAAATAGTATGCTTTTTATCGTTGATTTTGACTGCCTGTAGAAATTCAGATATATTGGATGGAAAATGTAAACTAAAAATATTTTTCTTATAATCGTTTGGTAGCATATTATGCCATCTTTAAATTTTATACTCAAAGAAAGGTTATGTTTCGGTTTGAAAAGTTTCTAAATTGCCGGATAATTTTGAAACCTACTGACTGCTTCACTCGAATTCAAGGCCTACATACTGCGGACTGTATACATCCTGTTTAGGGAAAAGTATATTTTTGCCTACGGTTTGAGGAAGAAGTTATATAGTTCTCATAAAATGTTGCAATGGTTTTTTCAGTAAAGGCAGCATTATTAAATTGACGGATACGATGTATTATGAATGAACACCTCACATTCATAAAAAAGCCCATAATTAGACATTTTTTAAACCCTTTCTTTAAGTAAACAATTTGAAGAGGACGTAATTTTCTACTAAAAGAGTACGAGACACACTATTTTCGTATCGTACTCTTTAAAGTATATTTTAATTTATAAAGGCAGACAGAATCACGGACGAAAACGCATAGTATTTAAGCAGTTAAGTTTTACAGCATATACGTTTTGTGAGCGGTCAGAAATAAGCTCGTTAAGAAGCAGACATCCTATCATTACTAAAAGAACTTCAGAAAAGACTACAGAATAATGAGTATCACAACCTGAATCAATGCCGATTAGCGAACGAGTATCAATCTTTCGCATATGTCGCACGTTGCATGAATTCTGGCGCGTACTGTACTTGTCTTATGCCTGACTTACGTCCCTAGACCAAAACAACTACCGCATATTCCAGTGTTTGACAATCATACTTAATAGTTTTTAGAGAATAAAATCGAAGAAACGTTTTGATCCTTATTATATTTTCTAAAAATATATATGGAAATTGTTCACTTTGATTCACAAATGCTGAGTGCTAAAAAGTTTTGATTTCAAAGTATTGCAAGGAAATGTTCAGCTTCACGATACAAAGGATTTTTATGCAAGCGACTGCTTTCATTTCATCATGTACTCACAAACGACTGTTCAGTCCGCCAATTTTCCCTTCATCTTTTCAACGGGAGATTCTTATTCAACTTTTTTAACGTCTCACGACAAACGAGTATGCAGAACCGAGAGCCAATGTTTAGGGAAAAGAGGGGCGACAGTCAGGTGCACATGAACAACATCCAAATCTGTCTCGTTGATGCGTCCGTGAAGCGGAAAGTAACTGAAGCGAGTGGGAAGGACTGATAAGTCTGTGGACTGGCGTGACGTAGACGAACGGGCACATTGATGTGTTTACAACTACGCTGACCCCAAACGAGCAGAGGCCATAAAAACCCGCCAGCGGTCAATTTCCAGTTGTTTATAATCTTCCTCTGTCGCTTCTGCTAAAATAAATTAATATCTTAGAAGTTTTATGTCCTAATAGACTAGACCTTATATCCTTATTTTCACCTTATGCCGGTCTGTTACCTGAATATCACTTATAAAAATCCTGCTATTCCTAATCGTATTTGCAGGTGTTTTGGTTTTAAGTCAATAGCAAATGTGTTTTTAATAACAGTTAAGTGTTCAAGAGGCAGGAAATCTGGGTTTTTCACCAAGGTGTGGGGAAAGAGTGCGTTTTAAATAATTTTGTGGCATTGTAAGACTTCTTGATGCTAAAGGACTGCAATAAAATTTATATATCCACGGTACAAACAAAATGTTGTTGCGCAAAAGACGACTTTCTCTTCACCATTTGGTCAGTAAAAATAGTGTCCGTAGTGTTGGCTGAAAATATTTGCTGTGGACTTTTTATTTGCCGCCAATGTCAATTTATATTGCATCAAAATTAACATTAAATAAACTGAGAGTAAGGTATTTGCTCAAGATATATTTATGCATTTGACTGCATGAATTAACTAGTACTCTTTCTCTGTAGGTGGTGAACGATTTTCGACAATCCTTACTAAAACTATTTCTCATGGACCACGTTTGTGTACCACTGGTTTACACGCAGGTACGTTTTCCAGTTTTTTCAAGACATAACTAGATTTTAACAAATCGGCTTTAATTTTTTGATAACATTCTCGTTTCAGCTCATACATTTTTGCATTGCTGTTTGCCATATTTTAATATTCAAGCCAATGATCACGGATTAACTGAAATAAATTTTAATCTGAGTCGACGATGTGCCTATGTTACTATCTGGTAAACGAACTGAGGGCACAAAACATAACTGCTTTATACAAACGTTTGAACATAAAGCAAAAGTAAACACAAAATATTGCACATATTCGCCTAATGTGCATTTCTGTATCATAATGCTCAAAGCTTAGAACGGTTTTAGTCGTTACCGAACGGTATGGGTTTCCCACAGAGACCTTTGTTAAATTTCGGGAACATATAATCCACTCTTATTTTTGAGAACAAGCTGCACACGAAATAGCAAAGGTTATCTTGGGGCAAGCCCTGCTGGAGTCTTGTTCTATTTCATGACATCATTTTTCTTATCTCGATGAAGTCCTGTCCGTTATAAGATAGCACTGGGATCTTTGACTAAGCATTGTCATGCGCTGTAAAAATGCTTAATCTGAAACGTGCGCATGGTAATGTGCTGTTATTGAACGTTTATGAAATTACTTGAACTGACTTCCATTCCACTTCGTCTCTTTGTAGCGGCATCATTTACTATTGATACTCATTGCTTATCCCAAGAACATTCAGTTTTGTTTTGCGGGACATATCCGTAAGAAATAGACGTAGGAAAGCTTTGAAAAGACGGATATTCCGATCACAAGAAAGGGAAAGTGGGAGAAAAGAACACTAGAGTCCAAAATAGGCCTCGGTGGGAAAATAGAACAAAGATACGCAATCGAGATAATACGGGAAAACCTACGCAAAATCCCAATGGGTTTCTTATGTCACGAAATATCAACTAATATATTGAAAGGCGTTTCCTAGTCAAACAAGTCACTTAGCTTAGATTACAATATTTGTTAGCTTCTAGTATAATCACAAGAAATTCCCGTTTCATTAGGATATTGGCATTAGAATGACCTCTGTCTTGATCATCTGAAAAGAGTACACTCTGTAAAAATAGCTGTTTTCATAATATGCACTGTTCTCAATGATTTTCACTGTTCTTCTTATTTCATATATATTCTATAAAAAACATCGACGGTAATCTTATTTACTGTCCTAATTTGTTCGCAAATTACGCACTTGTTCAAAGTTTACGCTTGAAGAAACCGTATATTTCGGTTGCAAAATTTTTTTATTGACAAACAGCTTTAAACCCTACCGGTATTTATACATGTTTTAACGGTTTCAAGAGTGCAAGCTTATACATTCTGCCTAAGGAAGACAACATATTTCTCTATGCTATGAGGAAGAGATCGCATAGTGCTCGTACCTGATCATGTTTAATGCTTTACAGGCAACATGACTAAAATGGTGAATACAAGGTATTATGAATGAACACTTCATGCCGTTAATAATTCTCATAATTAAAAAACTTTAAAAGGCAGAAGTATATCATTTATTTAGGTATAACATTGGAAGATGCAATTTAACATCGAGCGAGTACAATAAGTAATATTTCCTGCATGTTTTCTAAAAACATAATGGGATTTCCCAGGAAATAAAGAATCAATCAGAAAAACATAATTCACCTACCTAGCTCTTTGTATGATGTTTGCTTTTGGCAAACGGTTAGGAAGACGATTGTCCAAAAGCCGGCATCCTGACGTGCATAAAATATCGTAAAATTATCCTCTTAGTTTATCATTATTTCAATACCACTTAAACTGTTTGTTGGAATAGAAAGCACATTTCAGCATTTCTGTTTACATTTCATGGAAAAGGGAATTTACGCTATCTCAGTGTTAGAGACCTTACCCGAACCCGACTTTGAACCGAATCCCAAATCTGGCTTCAAAAAACGATGACATCTAATCTCACAATTTGCACTGATTCTTACCTTAAACCTAACGCTAAGCGTGCTTTTAAAACCATCTTTAATCTTCGGGAATATAAGCGAAGACCGCAAACTATGGTATCCTATTTCCGTGCCTTGTATGAACCTACGGCACTAACGAAATCCGCAACATGTCCTCTGTGGTCAAGGGCAAGCATAATCTCTATGAACTACGCAATGAACCCCTAATGAGATCATAAATTTCTGCATGTTTAAGCTTAGGCTATTGCAAAATATAAACATTATCATTTTTTTACATTCCTAACTCTATAAATCGGCTGCCCACTTACAATGGCAGCTATATTGGCTGCTGGAAAAAAATGTTCATGCAACAGGTGTCCTCAGTAAAACTTCTGAACCGTCTTTTCGATAAAAGGTTGCGTATATAGTATGGTTCCCAGCCCCCTGCAAACACTTTACTCTGTAAAGAAGCTATTTATTTTGTTTGAATTTCCCTACTGATTTAAGAAATCCAAGTTCATTTTCCGAAAAGCCAATTCACCATCATTATTCTCTGTTGCTTCTAAGACCAAAGGTACGCCTTCTGAAAATTGTCCACTTAACGAGATTTTGTATTTCGGTTATAAAAAGAATTATTTTTCCTTCTTGCCGTTTCAATTGTATTTGTGGTTTCCAAACTGTAGGCCGTAGTAATTTCGGTTAGAAATATTATGTACTACCTTACGCTTTCATGAAGAGGCCATGTAATCATCATGACATTTAAAAATTAATTGAATATTCTCTTCACGATAACGAATATAGACACTTGTACTTCTGTGCCATCTAGGCGATGGGGTAAAACAAAATAAGACCAAAAACGTTTTTTTATTACATTTTGTGGAAAAAAATTCGCAGGTTAGTTAAATATAATCTCTAAAAGTTCAATTTCTCCTTGTTTCCGAAAATAAATTCGTTTTCTAAAACTTGGCCTCACTTTCATCTTAGCAATTTCTGCCAAAATTGTCCGGTCAATTAAGGGATAAGCTTACAATTTTTTTACTTATTTGGAGTTCTTTCATAGAATACTGCATATTAATAAAATGTATGGATTTTTCGTACTTATTAGCACATGAGAATACTCCCAAATTCGCCGAAATTAATGCATATCACCCTGAAAAAACTTACCTAAAGGGCACTTTCCCTAACTTAATGCCTTTCGCAGGATTTACCCTTCCAAGAGAATAAGGATAACCTGACTCATTATATGTTAAACAGCCAAGTTAAATTTCGTCCTTACTTTTGCTTGGAGCACTCGCCATACTGTAGTTTGCCACCTAATACGCACTACAAATAATATTCCTACGTACATTGCTTAAAAAATGTTTGAATTTATGAGGAAAACTAAAATCAACAGTTGTCATTGGTTACAGTGTCTTTTTTTGCGCATGGCATAAAGGAAGCTCACTGTTATGTTGTTATTCTGACAGCACAGATGTACCTTGTGATTGTGCTGACGGATACTGGCTATGAAAACCCTACCAGACTAAACTTCGTGAATCGAAAAACAAAATTCAGAATTTCCGTTTACATTTCATCAGGTATCAAATCTGCTGTAATTTGTCAGAATCTACACAGTGTGCGTCCATATTACCTATGGTTAAGTTGCGCTAGGATTGCTGTCTCGCGTGCGTCCTTCTTTCGCGTGTAGGATGGCAGAATAAAATCAAGTCTTCTGTAAAAAAGGATTCAATAAGGAAATTGTATTTTGAAGAACATCTGCTGTTGTTAATATTTACAGTATTGAGATAAAATTGAACAGGCAGAGTAGCGTTTCGCGAAACGAAAAACATGATAATTAATAAGTAAGCTTCCAAGCCGTCTGTAGTTGAGGAAAGTGTGGCAGTTGGATGCAGACTGTTTTCAGTAAACTGGCCATATCCAACCGCTGGTGTGAGTTAAGATGAAGTAGAATAATCCACTTACCTAATTATTTTCTGCAAAGTGTATGACAGCGGTACGTTTGTTTACGAATTTTCATGGTAGCTAACAACTTCAAGAGTGCTATTGTTGACACACGTCTTCGCAAGCAGGAATATAATACGTATGCTGAAAGAAGATCGAAAAGGCTTTAAAAGAAGTATAATTTTATAGCTGGAACAAGACATTTATTCACCTGATAATTCATAATCTCAATCAAGTAGGAGCGTAGGCGTAAAAAGACGAACTTACATCAATTTTATTCGGAATACAACTACTGAACATCACGTGCCAATATTTATACCACTCTTGCAATTAATGATTTCTTCACATCGATGCAAAAAGTTAATATACTAAGATTTTTCATCCCTAATAATCTTTTTTCCTTGCCTATCTTACAGTAACTGGAACTTTTTCAATAACTAGGTTTGTCTGCTAGCTGTAAATAAACACGCAATCTATGGTAGTAGCCTTGCTCAAAAATTGTATATTTTTACTAGGTCGTCACCCTCGCTGTGTATTCGTACTTCGTCTCATCCATTATCGGCCAGCAATACATTGTAAACACCTCTCCATACTCAAAAGACGACAGAAGGGACTACTATGTACCCTTTTATACGATTCTGGAGTTTATGGTCTACATGGGTTGGCTGAAGGTAAGTCAAAAATATATCTATTTTTTTCTGAGAGAGCAGTGCTTTAAATATTTTTGTATTATGTTATTTGGTCTAAAATTACAAGTAGTCAAAAGTAACGGACTAACATTTATTCTACTGAAAGATAGCTGCATCGTTTCCGATCACAGTTTTATTTTTCTTACATGCCCATAGTAGTTACATTGTACAAATTTAACAAATGCAATTATCAATTTGCTTCACCAGATTAGTTTAATTGTGTGACCACTCTCTTAGTAAAATGTATTCTGTAGGATAATTAAAACTGCCAGTAATCCGCCATTAACCTGGGCTGTCGTCAGATTTGATGGGCAGACAACTCACGTAGTCCGATAAGATTTAGAAACCGATATTTCCCTAACCTGTAATCGGGAATGTTTTCGTCACGAATACTGCCCTTGTGGATGTGTGTAAAAATAACACATCGTTAAGGAAGTAAGCCCATTTCCAGAATGACCAGCGGCAAATAGCAAAATCTTGACAATTAAAAAATCTATGCAAACATAGTGATATCATCTGGCCCCTGCATATCGTGGGAATCGTCACTTATAATTTTCCTAATTATGTACACGGCAATATCTCAAGTAAGGTTTACTACGCCTGAAATGCAGCAAACTAATGTCTGTTACATTTACATTCATTGTGCGGTTCAATGAACTGGAACTAAAACACAAGCACGGTCAATTGCGCCATCGAGTTAAAGGCACACTGAGACTTTGGACAACAAATGCTAATTCAAATGCTAATTCATATTCGGCTAGATAGAATCCGAGTTATTCACTAATCCCCGATACAATGAGTCAATGCAGAGACTTGTCCCTTCCTCGCCAACAGTACTTCTCACAGTGCTATCCCCACAACTCAACAACAGACGCTTGCATTTTAAAAAAAATTATACTTCCGAAATCAGTCGAGTGTGCAAATGCTGTTCCGAGGTTATGACTTACGAGAGAGAGAAATAGTGTGAAAGATCACAAAATGGGCGAAGCTGCGAAAACAAAAGATAATTTCGTCAACCAAAATCTCTTTCGGTCAAAAGTTCGCTTTTGTATGCTATCGTTTCAAAACGAGAAATTAAAAATAGCTCTTATAAACATCTGATAGTACAATTTGTCTGTTCTAACGAGTCATTGCCATCTCCGGAAAGAAAAACATTCGGTTTCCAGTCAAGCAACAGGTGCGCGAGGAAGTATAATCCTAAACAGTTTGTGACGTGGATGGGAGGGTGTCAGGCGAAGTCGTGTTGATTACGTTCTGGTCTGGAAACAGAAATGCGTAGGCGAACGTGTGGTTGGCCACGGCTGCGCGACAATTTACGTAGTTAGGCAGGGTGATGTACAGACGATGCGTTCCTGGGCCCAGCCTATAGTGGACGAAGATTTGAATAAAAGGCCTTGTTTATGCAACTGACAGAAATTTTTAGTGACATCACGACCGCCCTAAAGCAACTATTTTGGTCAGTTTGCCGCTGTTTTGTATGGCATCTTGCAAAATTTGCTTGATTATCAACGTTTTACCCATATTAGCAGTAAATCTTATATCACATTTGTCTGAGGATAACTTACCTAAAACAGATGTTTCTATAAGCAGACAGCTAACCATAGTCGGATTTTTGATTGACACCAACCGTTCTTAGGAGCCAGAATTGTAAAGGATATATATCCCCGATCTAATACCGACAAGACTGCGAGCCCGATAGCTCAATGGTTAAGGCGTTCGCCTCTGACCGGCGAGATGCGAGTTCAAAACTCAAGTGGGGCAGCAATTTCAGCGGCAAAACTGGAGTTGAGTATCACTACTTGATGACAGCGAATAAGCCAGAAATGGCGATTGTTGTGTTCCATGTCTTTGTCGGTAATGTCCTTTTGCTTATATCCTAGCCGCCCCGCTGTGGAGGGTCGAGTGATAGCTCTAATAGCAACACGGACGGGCGACTGTGTCCTCTATCAGATCGGTGTACGCGTATCTAGTATTATATATATATATTTACCGTAAGACAGAGACTCCTGGAAGGCCTTTTTTGGCTAATTTGCCGTCATCAGCAGGAGACGCTATACTCCGGTATAGCAGCGGAAACTACCGCCACCCTCTAGTTTCGAAACCGCGTCTCTCCAGTCAGGGGTGAACGCTGTATCCACCGAGCTATCGGGCTCGACGTCTTGACGATTGTTGATCGGGACAATGCATTAGTAGATAGGCGTAAACCGATCAGATACAAGGCACACCCGCCCTGGCAATGAGCTCACTCGCTGGAGAAAGAAAAGATGCCTCCTAGAGAATTCTACTTGCTCCTCGCCGAGGCATTATCCAAGAATACTAAAGCATTTCGCGCCTGACAGACAATCCCAAAAGGATCGAAAAGGAAGAAACTTTGATCCGTCAAAACCCGAACAGCTCGGAAAGTCAATTAAATCGATTTTGAATTATATGCAGTTAACGGAACAGAGGAGCAGAAATATCCGAGTGGACTTTCATTGTCAGCTACTGTGACACTATGTCTGTATTTATCTTTTTCGAGGAAAACAGTGACGAGGTTCTGGCTGCAGGCTGGAGAAAATGCACTCGAATGATATATAAGAATATTTGGGGTCATAATCCACCCTTCAGGTACCTAATGTAAGCCTTTTGGAAGTGGCTTTTATCGGTTTGAGGGTACATATTATTTCGCTTCTGTACCGTCCGCATGAAAGTAAGGTTCCAGCGCACTCAGTGCTAAACTCATCGCATATTATTTTAAAATATCCGTTGATAACAATGTGAAATGCACAAAGGTATTCTTTTAGGCATTCATCGCTAGGCCGCTACAATGGACTCGTGAGTAAGTTACAGTGTTTGTGCGGTTCTCGGGGGAGGCTAATCATTATCTTCGTTCCCACGCCCCCTGCATTGCGGAGTTGGCAGATTGAGGACGCTGGAGAGGAGAGATTCGGGGCATTCTGCGCGCTAGGTCTAGAAGTTAAATACGTTAAGTACATCAGAGTGATATTAGGGCCTTGTGGCAGCGTGTTATTGTCAGCTGGAGCCAGCCAGGGAAGATAGATTGTCTGTATCAGTGTCTTTTTATAGCAGAGTGCTGGGTTGGCTAAGAAATTCGCCACTGCTTCGGTTGATGCTAGCACCCGTTTCCATAAGACTTTACATTAGTGACTTGGTGCTCCGTAAAATAACCTGGAAGGATTCTTTAAGGCCATCTTGGTGGTTTGTATAGCTTAGGTGTGCAAGAACGAGAACTTTAGCAGAACTACATCCACTGATACGTCATCCAAAAGAAAATGTTCAAACAAACATACAGGGCAGGTAAGTGGAATTTTGAACAAGCCCTTGAAATTCATAAAAGTAAAATTCACAAAATATCACTGGTCATTTCATGTCTGCATGTGGTTTGCACAGGCACATAAATCGTCCTTAAAGTACGGGCTAGTCCTTTAAATAAATTTTGCTCACATTAATTCTACACGATCGTAAATATACGGACTTGAATTCTGCATTTTATTGGCGCAGGATGTACACTGAGAGCAAAAAGACACAAAAGTACATTTCTGAATGTCTGTTTTCACCAGCTAAATTAAGCAGATGCATACGGAGAAATATTCAAAGTTTATATTCAAAGTTTATATACAACGTACTGTTTTATTTCGCTTCTACTAAACACCTCTCATAAATCTTTTCCCATGTCAAATTTAAATGGCGATGATAGTGTTTGCAGGGTTTCATTCGTCTTGTGGCTTCTTTATGTTTCAATGGAGAGGCAGAGAAAAGCAAAGGCTTTGTTTCAAAGGTAGCATTCACGATTTTCAGCAAATTTTCTCCACTCACTGAGACCACTGGATAACTTAACAAAAAAGGGGAGATTCTGTACCTGTTATGGAGACAGTACCTACCTCATTTTCCAGATTTCAGTTTCTTTGCATGCGAGGTAGCGTGCTAGAAATGGCAGCACAGAATGCTGATATGCCGATGTACAGCGGAACGTATGTCGGAAGCTTCGGTTATAGTACGGGAAGACCTAGCAGCCATTAATTCAGAGTGGAGGGGGTGGGCAACCTCACCAGGAATGCTATCAGCGGATTGCTTAACGCTTGTAAACTGCCGCTATCCTGTAATATCAGCTTAGAAAGCACACGAGAAACCGGCAGCTTAAGAGCGCACTCGGAGGATAAGTTCGCTAACCGAATCGTACATGCCTCGGTTGATGCTAGAACTCGTTTGCGTAAGGTGTTACAGTAGTGTGTTTGTGCTCAGTACGTAATCTGAGAGGCTTATTTGGTGCCACCCTAGAGGGCGTCGCACAGTTCCAAATAATTAGGTAACTTGAGAAGCGCTGACAACGAAAATGCAGGTTGGTTTGTCTAGTGCAGCCGGCCTTACCCAGCGGTATGTTAGCATGACCTAGGATTTGAATCCGATGTTATTGGTCATTGAGAACAACTCTTGATAGTGTTTGATGGCCATAAAAACAATTTGAAGTCCTAGGTACTGAAAACCTAAACCTGGCTAAAACTGTTTGACGACGACTCATACGTCACAAATGTATTTTTTGCCTTCCCTTATCTATATCCTCCTTCCTATATATGTGCCGTGGGACCTAATTTCTCCTTGAGAAGTCAATTAAATTCGTTTTTAAAGTTGTTGGGGCTGGTTTTACAAGCTGTTGTCACCCAAGCATGTTTTCTAGGGTAAATATGACCCTGTAATGTCAAAACAAAAATATGACCAGGTGTTATGTATGTAAGTTATGTGTCTGAACTCGTCGAATGAGGCCAGAAGAGCACTGAATCCGATTGGCACACAAACCGACGAGTAAGGTCGGGCCAATTTTTTATACACTTTTGCTGATGATGATCTTATTGATAAGAAGGGCATCGTCTGCATGCTTTAATGCAAACCCAGCAATGCAATCTCCCACAGTTTAACTATTAAATCCGCTTTTACACACATCTACGAACCTCAAACCCCCGTAAAAATACATGATT
>UYRU01042745.1:6165-19440 GCA_900617775.1 Dibothriocephalus latus | reverse complement strand
GAAGAAGAAGAAGAAGAAGAAAAAGAGCAACAACAAAAAACAACAACAAAATGAAAAAGAAGAAAAAGAAGATCGAATGGCTGAAACATGAAGTCTATTTGTCTGATATTTCGGGTTTACGCTTCATCCCAGAAATACTGGCAGAGAGGGGAGCTGAAGGTGCAAGGAGGCTTTCTCACACAACCACCTGCTTAACCTAATTAGTAGCTCTCAAGTTTTTCGCTGAGTGTCGCGTCAGCATCCGAGTCGAAAGTTACCAAATTTTAAGTCCCGTTGCCGATTATTAGCATGATGGTTACTTCGCAATTTGACTCGATGTGATCGGAACTGGAGAAATGTATATTCTGCTCGTCTTAATAGGCCATTGGAAAAAAGAACCTCAAAACATTCAAAGGTGTCTGTTCTACTTTCCACTACACCGGCACAGCAATGCCAAGGTAAACATTTTCTGGGATCGCGGTATAAGTTTCTGACATATTCCAAAGGACATTTTTGTAATGTTACTCTCTCCAGATCGTAAGAATTGTCTCGTACAGTGATTTTTGTTTCTTCTCCATTCTGCCTTCAGGGTATCCGATGAGCATATTTATTTACGTTCACGACCAAATATCGTTCTGTCTTCTCGTTCTGTCTTTAGTTTGGCTTTAAGCCGAAAGGGAAAATTCTGTTCAGTTTTTTGCCTACTAATTTAGTTTTCTGTTAAATATGGTGATCTGGAAGTGAAAAATAATTGGTTTACGGCCCAGTGAGTAGCTTATGAAAACTTTTATGACAGTCGCCTTTTTATACCCGCTATCTAAATGACGTCCGTTGCGGCAATGGTATAGTGGGCATCCCGGCGGTCAACTCCCCTTTTCATGGAAGTATTCACGGACATTTGAGCGACTTGAAATGACCCCGTCTTTTGCCTTTTAAGACGTTCATTTAATCAGAACATTCCACGTGTCGGTCGTTGTCCTGGCACTACGTCTAATCTACTCAAACGACCTAGATAAAGAATCAGTTACCTACAGTATCCTAACCCTGTCTATTAGCGAATGCGCACTCACTTTATTAGCCTCTTAATCACGAAACTAGATTCCTTAATGCTTGGTAAAAGGAATATACCGGAGCAATTCAAGTAGCCTGGACATTTCACTCAGGGAAGTCAGACTACCCTTTGATCTGTTGCCTTATCTACTTGCGTTCAGTATTGTCTTTTCCGCCGTGGATGAGAGTTTTGTGCTCTTATTTATGTCGTTTCTACTGATGCCTACATGGAGGGTTCTTCAAGTGAACAACGGGAAATTTGGATGAATTATTCCATCACCGATATTTTATCACATACTTCAATTATACTATGGTAAATGGGAAGGAGGCATTTTAAACGCTGCATTTAAAGAAATGTTTCAGCTGCTTTTCAGTAAGCCTAGTAGGGCATTCGGCTGGCTAGCTGAAAACATTATTTACCAGATTTTTCTCGCTATCGCATCGCAATGGCTTAATTCTTATTTTCTGTAGTCCTGTTTAACTACATAGAGTATGTACCATGTTTCACTTGATAATTAATCTAGTTAATGTAAACAACAATGAATAGTAAATTTCTGTGTGATGCCTTGAGATTTTGCAAACAATGACTTGATTCCCAATGCACGTGTCCCTTAGGAAACGGATGCTTTCATCAGCCGAATCATCTGCGTAATTCAGGTCGATATATACTGAAGGCATAACAGAATCACATACCTCACTCCATTTTCTTTGGCAGAACAAATCCACGGCCTGTTTAACTTGCGTTCTAGTCAAATTTGAACCACCCGTTGGAAATTCGAAAAATTCGATTGCGTAAGCAAAGCCCGAGAAAGCCTATAAGCAAGTCAACGCAATCAGAACACCAATCAGCAGTAGTTTTATGAGTTGTAAATTAATCATGACCGATCTTCTAGGCAATGCTTTCACAATTATTTGCAAGCGCCACTTGTTCCAGGGCTTGAAGCCATGCTACTGCGTGAATAAGCAAACCAGAGCAGTCTGATAGTAGTTGGGTTATATTTATGGGCTGATACCTTGAGGCCTTGGGGCCTGTGAAATTGTAGAATTGTAAGTAAGGGGATTGGGGCCAATACAACCGATTATTGTTGACAGCGTAGAGCAGTACATCGGTCTCCGAGCAATGTGAGCTAACCGCGTAGACGGTGTCCAGATTGGGCACAGACTAAGGAATGTTGATAATGTTTCACATAATTATTAATCAAATCTCCGAGTCCCATATTTATGATCGATTTAGCAATTGTGGTGCATGCACATTTCCTCGACACAGTCAACAGAGCCTTCAGTAAGCGTTGGCAGTATAGACGTATGGAGAATTAGTTGACGTCGCTCGTTTCCTTCCTACCCTACTATTTTGGTCCTACGACTTATCCTCAGCAGACAGTTGGCAATAAACTTTGTTTAGTTATTTTTAACAAATTGTGACTTAATCAGACTGTTTACCGAAGGCACCTTCTAAACTGAAGAAAACCTTCAAATACTAATGTTTCCACTACTTTTTTTAAAATTAGCCTTAGATACCGATAATCTGATAATTAGACTGTACATACTCAGAAATGTCCTGAATCGATTGTTTTAGATCGCAAAATGTTTAAGTTAACTACAGTAGTCGCCGGTTAGTAAGCCCAAGGTTAAGAAGCCCAGTCGCTTATTAAGGCCCAATTTGGTCTGGGCCCGAGGTGGGCTTAATAACCGGCGACTACTGTATCGGTTTTCACCCGTAGCTCCCTCTTTTTTCCCTGGATATGCCTATTTTGCAGGGAAATGCAGATTTTGAGCTTTTGCAACGCCAACATAAAAGCACGCATTCTACTCTAGTACACTCTACACTTAAATTATTTTTTAAAAAGAGCATAATCGACACTTACAAAAAACTTCCCCCGAAGTAGTGGCTGGGATACGTTCATGAAGGAGCAGCTATCGTATGAACATGCTCTGATGGGGAAAAGCCTTGAAATCTCCGCACGACATTCCGTAGGCTGTCCGGTACCCAAAAGGGTCAGCGATTGTTGTAAGTCCTGTAATGAGGTTTTTTATTCAAAAAATATACCTGGACAACAGGTGCAATTTGCATATCCTCTAGTTTAATAAAACTGACTTCCATACTATCAAAAGATGAAACTTGGTAGATGTTCCGTTAGTTCTTTATATTTTCACACCAATGAGACATCCTTGCTTTTTGAATTAATAAGTTCACTTGTCCTCACACAGAAGCTAAAGCTGGCACTCATTTTTCTGGTTGCCCTAGACTTCCAAAATTTAGATGTGTCCTTAGCTTATAAATCTCTTGAACTTATTGAATGACTGCACTTGGCCTCCAACAGCTACCGTAGATAAGCCACGAGCTACAATGGGTAGCTTGTAACTTAGGATGTTTTTTTTTACCTCAAATCATATGTCCTGTGGGATGCATGAAAGGTTTCTTTTGATCTATAGAAGCGGTTTGCGCGCTTTAAAAATTATTTCGCGGTGCATTGATTAATAATGGTTGGTGACCAAAAGTACTCCGACTCTCGTTAGTTTAACAGCCCTAGTCAAGTTTTATTGTCGGGTAAATTTGAAGCTCCTCAAGCAAAGGTAAGTAACCTCTGACTCATAGGTCCTACGACTTTAAAGTATGTGATTTTATTTTGCATCTAACAATGACAGCGATTGTACTTTTAAATAAAAGTACGTGGGCCAAATCTCACTGGAACACCTGATAGCTGGCGTCAAATAAAATACTGCTGACTGCTCATAAAGTATACGTACCTCTGGAGGGACGATTTCAAGTCCAGTTAATTCCTCCGCAACCTCTGTTGTGACACAGGGTGGTGCGAATATTTCACCCGTGTCAATCTTCTCCTGGTAACCCGCAAGATGGCAGGGGCTGTATATTTTGCCCTATGCAATTAGATGGTCAATTTAAGTAAGATGCTGCCTGACACTGTTTCGGTTATGCTTCAGCGGATAAGGAAGTTGTTTGTTGTTTTTATTGGCCATGATGCATCACTCGTATTAGTGCCAGAAAGATATTTATTTAAAGGGGAGTGAACTCTGCTACTTCTTGTCAGTTTTTTTAAATATCTTGTCCTCAGGGTCTTGTTTAGAATAGGCTACATCTTCCTGAATCCCGTTCTACTGGACTCAAATTTAATAGATCCTGCCAGACTATGTGGCCGTTCCAGCGAACCAGCCCTAAACTACAAAGTACTTCCAGCGAAATTTGTTTCGATGTCCAACTTTTCGCATTAAGCCGCCGGATATTGTCTTTGGTAAAGTATATATAAATGGCCTGAGTCTGATTTAAACTCTGGGGCCAGAGCTGCCTAATTCGTCCTTTGGCATATCGAATCTTACTCAGCTTCTTTCCTCACATTCCAGAATGTTTATTTACTGTAGTGATCTTAGAATTTCATTTGAATCAGACTCGCGTTCAGCAGTGATTTTTCCACTCCGTCATACAGATACTCGTTTGATATGAGTTCAGTGGAAATATCTGGTTTAACGCAACTACCAACATTTTATCCACTTTTTTCAGCAACCAACGTCTCTAAATAAATATATCTGATAAAGTCTACAGATGTATGAATAATGTGGAGTCTTATTAATGATTAGCTTCGTAACTTATAAAAATCTTCTCGAAGCCCAGCTGATGCGGATATAAAATGCAGAATCCGTCCGTAATTTGCTTATCTGGAAGTACATTAAAATGGAGCTATCTCAGAGACTAGAAGGCCCTTGATACTATTGTATCAAATACTTCAGTCAGACCACAAACTCCTACAAACTGAGCTGAAATTTTCAGCCATATGTAAATCTGGAATTTTATTAAGGTTTGCAGTCACAATCTTTATGCCTCGAATGCAATTTCATACATTCCTAGAAAAGACGTGTTTTACTGTGACGCATAATACTTACTTTTAGTAGGCTAATACACCTAAAACACCATCAACTGCTAAGCCCTACTGAACTAGTTTTCAGGCAATTCTTTGAAATCTTTCTACTCATGGTGCAACATTGTTATGCGTGAAATACCTCTGTAATATTGGCCGTCTGCGCGATCCGCATCGCTAAGTAGCGTGCGATGAAAGCTTCTTTCCCAAAACACAGAAAACTGTAACTGTAAACGTCGTAGGTAGCACCAAACAAGTTGAGGGACAAGGTGTGCGGCGCCGGCTGTCCGTTCGCCGGAACGAATGCAATCTGTGTGCTGGCACCGCCAAGATCAAGCATCCCCATCATTTCGTCTTCGCTCTCCGGTGGCGAGCCTGAAGGCTGTATTAAACATAAAAAATACACAGTTGGAAAGAATTAAAATCTGCTATCAGCATGATCATTCAAAGTACACCAAAGTTTGTTCGACATCCGTAGGACACCTTAGGAGCTTTGTTTTTACTTAACCAACAAAAAAGCGACAGCCGGTGGTAGGTTGTAGCGCATTAACAGAAAGTTCTATAAAGTCGAGCCGACAAAGACAAGAGAGACTGGAATGGTCATTTCTGGCTTATTAGCCGTCGTCAGCCAATCGTACCCAATCCCAGGTGTGGATTACTAGAAATTCGAATCCAAGATTTTGGTTATGGAGTACAACACTCTACCACTGCACCAAGGGCTCGTTGTTTTGCCGGTTGAGATCGGGAATATGATGGTAGTATAAGGCTTGCCGATCCTGGCACAAATAAATACTTTTTCCTTTACGAGGTCAGTGAGGAAAACAGTTGGAGTTTTGAAATTTCATCCTTTTTGTCCAATTGCCTACGTCAAAAGCTAAGCTTTAAACTTATGTGGTCTACGTGCTCCGGCTATAAAGGTTTGTCTATATTGATAATTATCTTCTGCACCTAGCTTATAGTTCGGATTGTCATTCGCAAAGCTATATTGTTTTTTCAGAAACACTCTCTAAATTTCATTAAGGCTGCTAAGTCAATCAAGTACTATAAAAGGCCAATTGTCTTCCAAGTGAGAGATATGACAAAGTATGAGGAATCATAGTCTCATTAACTTGTTCCTAAAAGTCAACAAATAGCGCTTACATCGCCTAGCTTTTTATCCAGGTAGTTGGCCGCAACCCATCCGTAGCGTCCTTCTGTATTACCACTAATTATCCGAATATCCGAAAAGATATTATGCACAGTTGCATTGAGATTAGGCAGAGTCTGACGTAAACTGTCCATAATTTTGATCGCCTTCAGCGGGTGGTTGAGGCTAGACCAAAGGAAACAATTAAAATATCTACACCGTGGAAGCACTCGAATATACACATAAACGATACATACCCTGAAAGGACAGTTTCGTGCCCAGTTGTTTTTATTAAAAAGCTGAACATTATAAAATAGCCATGACGCTCTGTTAAATCTGCTTTAAGAGAAGTAACCACTGCATCCTGCAGGAAATTCGTCATCTGTGGTGAAAAAGGAAAATAACTTGCACTTTATAAAAGTGTATTACTGTTAATTTACGCGTATTTAGATATTGTCATTTTCTGAGAAACGTGTTGTCAGTTTTGCATAGCAGTACCTTATCTAAACTTCACTTGAAAGACGTAAATGCAGGTCCTGGTAAAACATTTGAGCACAATCCCGGGTAAAAATGACTCTTATGGCTGCCTAAAGGACGCCCCGCCCACTTAAAATAGCTAGTCTTCAAATACATTTCAAGAAGGGTAAATATTTCTTGCTCACAAAACTAAACAACAAGATTAAGTTTAACCCTGGCCCTTCCTTTACAGTAAGCAACAACCAAAACCTTTACGCTTAAGATACTTCCGACTACCCCCAACTCTGACCTTAAACCTTATCTTAAAGTTAACTCTCATCTTCATTCTAAACCTAATTTTCCCGAGTTTATCGTAAAGCCAAATGTATTGTTGGTGATTCCTGTCCTCTGTTCCTGTGTAGGTGGCCATGCAAGTTATCCTTAGCAAATATTTTATGTAAACCACCTTTTATTTGAGCAATGTAATTTAAATGCAATTGTGTGTACCTAACCAAAACATAGCTCCTGCTTAACAAAAGGTACAAGTTCTCACTCAAGTAATCGCATTCCTGCTGTTGCCGCAAGATATAGTGAGGTTTCTGGGGCTTTTTTTAGAGGTACGTTGTATGAAAGAGTTTCCGTAATTGTAGGGACCAGTCTTTCTGAAGCTTCTGAAGGATTCGCGGTGTATGCTGATATTCCGGGTTCTGAGTTAAAGAAAGGACAACCAACATAATTTACGGTAAACAAATATTTTCTCAACTAATATCGACTTTGGCATCTTAGAGAGTTTGTGTGATATCTAATACCTTTCACTTGACTGTGTATGAAGCGTAAAAAATATTATAAACAGGTATTCAAAACGTTAAAGCTCTTAGTTAACACCAGTAGCTCATCCTTAACTGTTCACCATAGAAGGAGATCTGACAAACGATTAGGCACTTTGACAGGCCGAACGTTTTTTAATCAGACTGAGTCCAGTAAAAGTAAAACTGTGTTCCTCTTATTGTGCAGGGTTGGTTTATAATCATCTTGTTATAAGTGTCAACCTTATACCGAAAAATTGTGGCGTGGCCTTAAAGCCACTTAATAGTTTGGTTTGTGCAGACGATTGTTGATGTTTCCTGTAAATCTCTACTTTTAACTTCAAGATCCTGTTTTCCTTTCATAAAGCATGTATGATAGATCATGGAATTCTGTCTTATTGAAAATCTAAATCACATAAACCTTACCTGTCCTTGTGTAGTTTAATTCTTCAACCCATTCATTTTTGTGAAAAGGCCTATCTAGCCATTTCAAAACCGATATTTTGGATGAAGTTGATCCAGCATCGACAATTATTGCATACTACAATGAAGACCTGTGAAGTTTAATACGTTCCCATAGTAGATGCATGAAACTGAATGCTTTATCTTGTTTTTAAAATTCAACAGTATAATGGAGGGTAAGCCAGAAGGCATCACTTTATGTTTCCTAATTTGATATATAGAAGTAACCAATTAAGGTAAAACACAGATTCCGCATCTTGTTCTTGTATTTGTTACAGATGTGATTATGCCTGATCTAGCTGGCCTCAGTGATGTCACGGATGGTACTTCTCCACGCGTCACGATTGGCGGCAGCCGAGCTGAAGAGCTCCAAGCAGTCTCTTCTCCAGCGACGGAGACCAAAGACAGAAGGTCCAAGAATTGCTTCCATGTCCTGAGCCAGGTCTTTAGTTGCCCCCCTCTTCGACGACTCCAGGTGGGCTGCGGCACCGGATCGAAGGAAGCATAGCTAAGCTTGTGCCATGGACAACGGAGAACGTGTTAAAACCCCGTCAGTCGCCTTTCTTGAATGGCCTGAGGTTTACTCACGGTACGAGTGCAGCGGGTTCGGAATGTCTCATTCGAGGTGAAGTCGCTATACTTAACTCGCGGGATGGTTCTCAGGCATCGTTGTCAAAGACCTCCAGTCTTTGCTCATCTTCAGCGCGCACAGCCCAGCATTCACATACATAGAGGAGGACTGACCGGATGGATGCCCGGTTTGCACGAATCTGCGTGTCGATGGAATTGTCACGTCGGATCCATAGGCGCTTTCGAAGGATTCTGCATCCTTACTGCTTTAACAATATACTTAATTAATTGCTAAAATACTTTCTTTTTACCTAATAAATAACGATGCCTTATTGATATTGCAGATCTCAGAGACCAGAAAGTTACTTACTGCTTCTCTTGTGCCTCCACCGATAATAAATAAACTGATGATTGCAAGAATTCCACCCGTTAGTATAATCCACAGAAAAAACAAAAGGAATTTAAAGCATTGTTTGAACACTGGAAGGGAATTCGTTTCGACTGAATAGATTGTCTCATATTTCTCAGCAGTTGGATCTCTAAAATAGTAATTAAAAAATTGTCATCTAAAGGTCAAAAATAACTAATGGTGGAAAACTTTTCAAAAGGAGTATATTGCTCTTATTATAAAATACATTAAAATACGCAGGTTTCGGAATATTGCATACGAACTTTATATGTTGCCTGAGTTAAGGAGAGACTTAAGCCCTCGTATGATTAACATGATCTCAGCTTTACTATTAACTATGTCTACTGCTCCCTAGGTTGACTAAATATGTACCGTTTTACTATGATCAATTTTGACCCACTGGCCCCAAATTGGCTATAGTTATTCGTATCTCCTTCTCGTTGTGATTTAATAAAGAGCTCTAGAGGCAGCTCCTGTGCTATTTGCTAGACAGAAATGCTTTTCCACCTACATACTTCTTTGTTTACAGCAATACACTCTCAAACCGAAAAACAGGCTGCATCACAAGTCCATTGAGATAATCGTGACATTTCAGGCCTATGAACTATCTGGATATCGTCCATTTTCATTATTCTTCAAGAAACCGTATAACAAACACATGTGTTGGATGTTCATATACGCGTATACGTGCTCTGAAAAGTAGGTTTCTAAGCTAACGGCAATTGCCGTAGCATTTAAATGCTACGGATAATAATTATTATCCGTATTAACATAAGTTAACGTCCTTATGTGTAAAATTAATCTTACTTAATAAATTAAACTGCAAGAAAAATTTTAAAGTACCGTGTAATTATTATGGCTAACATGCCAAAACATTGTTTCGAACTATGTAATTTTTTGACATTCCCGAAAATAGCAAGAATTTATAGGAACGAGATACTTACATTTGGATTTTTTTCGGCATGCTGTATTTCGACAGGTTTAAATTAAATTTTCTATTCCTGTAGCATAAAATACGCAGAGTGCTCTATGCTTTCTCGGAAGAAAGTTCACCGAATTTTTTGGAAGCGGGTTTAAATAGTAATCTCTTGTTTGATTCCGTGTGCTGGCCTTCACACCTGACAGTGTAGGTCATGTGAAATCAAACTGCTCGTAGAATGAATTAGTAAAGGAACATAGACATATTCGTATAATCCTGTATTCCTTCATTCACAGTTTGCAGTAAAGTCAACTATTAAATGTTAAATAAATAATAATTCTATGATACCAGTTAGTCTATGGAAGCGCGGCCAATGCACAAGCCGTATGATTTGAAAGAAACATCGCACAAAAATAATATCGTCAAATGTTACATCTAGAATTAAATAACAAGTTAGTTGTTAAGAAAAATGATAGGAGAACTATCAAAGAAAACCAAAAACCATGACCGTATACCTCAGTGAAACCGGTCCGTATTTTAATGGCCAACCCAAGCTAGCTCCGATGGATAAAGCAAAAGCATAAAGCAGTACAATTAATTGCATCAAGAGTAAAAGGTTTTCGTCCAGGAGCTCATGAACCATTGTTTTGGTTAGCAGTGATTATGGTTTGATTTAGATGATATAGTCTTTTTTTCAGAAAATTAGCATAGAGGCCAAAATACATGATTCAATAGTGTTTAAAAACTTTCCTGCAGCAGAGAGTCTTCGGTTTAAAAAGGATGATGGTGCAGGTGGTTCGCTTCAATCTAGTTACGAAAGTTATCGAACTCCTGATCACCCTTACGAAACCGTACATTCCGTAACGTCTGGATGAACTCACCACGCAATAAGCGGTAGTTTAGAGGAAGCATATAAAGTTTCATCGGCCTGAAATGGTAACCGAGATTACCAAGATTCTTCCCTAGCTTCTTTGTCCTAATTTGCACGCTCCCTATGAGTTGGTAGTCCTTCGTTTCCCGTGTTCTTCAGACAACACTGCCCTCCTGACGCCGCAACTATAAAAATTTATGTATTTATCCTAAAAGAAATACCGAACGAATATAATTAACTTGCATATTTAAGGCCCAAGGAACCCTTTCATTAGAGACTTAAGGCTGTGGTAGAAAAAGTACAAAGTTAATAAGCACAGCTGCGCGTAAGCAACAGTATAACAACAAGAATGAGTAGTATGTTACATATCCTAATTCAAACCGTAGGATTATGTACTCAACCTGTTAGTTTATACAAATGCAAGTCTCAGCACGAACACAATCTGATTCGTGCTATATGTTCCTTCGAAAAAGCGTAAACAAATAAATAATTATATTTGGTGCCAATTTAGAGGCAATGACAAAAGTACTGTATAACATACATTGAGCTAGCAGTAAAACCGCCACAAAATGGATACCATCGCTAGTGTTTGTCGGTTAGTGGAATTATTTGGGAAAATAAAAACCGTAACCCGTGGAACTATAAATGTTCGGAACATGAAAATGTCGGTTAAGGTAGAGTTTTTGTCTCCAGTCTGCTTTCCTTTTCATGGAACCGGGAGTCTTCACTAGACAATGGTGTATTGGCGAACGATTAGTCATTGTCGAGTAAACTATTCAGCCGGTACGGGCCGCAGAGCCAGCACCACCGTCCTCCAGATGTTACCTTGCAAAGGGCACAGAAGCCTCGAACCCCATCATATAGCAAGATAAATTATATTGAGTTGCACTTAGAATTCATGGATGCTGTTCGGAATGCGCAGACCTACCGCGCTAGCACCAGCCACGCCTTGTCACACACGACAAGACATCACGATGGCGTGGCACGATGACGCAGTCTAACGTGGCATTCAACGCGATCGCGTCCTTCAGCCACGACATTCAGAAGATTCCGCGATGTGGCTTTGCCCTCGTTCGGCTTCGGAATCACAAATACTCTTTCCTTAGGACATCATAGTGCGTGTATCGCATCGAAACCCGATGTCTTAATGAGCTTTAACTGCAGCGATATGCGGTCCATATGCATTTGCTTGCACTTACGCTCCTGTTTAAAACGGAAGTGGACGGATCTTTAAGAATATAAAAGCAGATTTATTAACTACGTGCAGGCAAAAACATATAGAAGAAAACGTTAAATACATGCAATCGCCAGTCATGGGAATTTAAAACGCTTCCAAATCAAATGAGATGGATAACTTCCACTTTCAGCTCCTGCAGAGAAAGGAAACTTTTATGGCAAGCGCGTACGAGAAAAATAAGGGTAGTTTATAGTGCATAATAGTAAACACTTATGACAGTATCAAATAAATGCATAAGGTTAGTGTAAGTGGTAGTGTTATAGGTTCACTTACCACTTCCTTGTGCAGGGATAGGTGTGGGCATGTAGAGTCATCGGTGAGGATACTTGGAACCTGAGTGTGGACGATAATTCGGGGACAATTTTTTACCTGATGGATGTCGCGCCGGCGTTTTCGACTACCCGTAATACCGGTCCTTCGGAGCATGGAATCAGTTAATGGCCGTTAGTCGTACCGCAGCAGTGCTAGAGTTACTTGAACGGGTAATTTCTCCGGTGGGGTCTGTACAAATCAACAAACAAAAATTCGACCTACCTTCGGCGATAGTGAATAACGGGCAGGCAATGAATGACGGCTGCTCCTCCAATCCGCTAGCCAACCAGAAGATATGACAGTGGTAGGCTTAGTAGGACAGTCAGCAGACTTCGGTAAACGTCTGTCTTAGTTCGACTGCCTACCATGGTCATTGTTTGCTTTGAAAACAGTCAAATAAATATGCACATACCGCCTCGTATGTCAACCCTTTCTCGATACATAGCCAACGAAGGAATTCCTCATAGTTCTCCATCGTGCCCAATGGGACACTCAGGGATTAAGGCCTGGCATTGTTGACTTAGTGTCGCTCTCTAATGTATTAGCGACATTCTCCAGTTTTGCATGCGCGTGCTGCATACTGCTTTTGAGAGCAAGAAACTCCTCGTCCAAAAACTCACCTCCTTTCCTAAATGATTGTCAGGAAGATTGTTAACAGACTTGCTCGAGGGACGCTAATCTTACATTCATGTCCGCTAACCGTGCATCAGTGTCTCCCCTGACCCTTCACATCAGTCATGTACACCCACTAGCATCAAAATGTTTGCACAAGTGATAAGGAAGCGGAACTTGACATCTCCAGAAACGGTCTTAAGTGGTAAACAGTTAAGATTGGCTACTGAATCGAAGCCAGTAGTGTAGGCCTTTTTGGCCCATTGGACGATTATAAGGAAATATACGGAAAAGCGTCATCCATTCTGGGCCTGCCAAATATTTGACAATTAGCCTTACCACATCATATGACGGTGGCGCTGGCTAACCAGCCAGCTACCTCGGCCTATTTAGCTGGCCGTCAGCATTCCACCATTACTACTCAACGAAAATAAGGATTATATATGAAGGGTTTAACTGCACTTTCAACACCCTTTGCTAAAGTAGAAGTAATACTCAACTAGCAGATCTGTTGCTACTTAAATCAACGTAAAATAAAGTCCTACTGACATAACTTACAAAATGAAATTATACCGCACGTGAGATAAACGCGGA
>UYRU01042744.1:2370-18180 GCA_900617775.1 Dibothriocephalus latus | reverse complement strand
ACACGCATAGCGGGATTATATACAGTTAATTGTCTTTTTTTAAACTTCACATAGGTTTGTAAGAACAGAAAATTACTTTTTCCCCATTACTTCATTTATTTTGGTTAGAAAATATGGCTGCTATATAACGAAGATCTCTACGAGTAGACGGCACAGCAGTAAGAAACTGTGGGTAAATGAGGTGAAGATGATGGACAATTACTAAAGCATGTAAACAACTCTACTTCCTCTCCCTAACCCGAGCTCATTGTCAACACAGAGTTGATAAGAACGGTCGCGTGGCAGGACTCAGGGACTGACAAACCTTGTTTGTACGCCTACGCATGCCACGCAGACCCGATCCCCGCCCGAGTGACCATTTGATAGGAAAAGCAGGAGGGGAGGAACTCTGGTTATTACTGCGTGGAGTGCGATACAGGCCACATTCATAAGAAATTGCGCGTGGCTGTCAGTCCAAAGGTCAGTCTTTTTATTCCTTGGAATTTCTGCTTTCAACAAAAAACGATGTGCCAAAGTATCTTTAAAATTACATTTTGTGGTCAGGCGATCTATGGCCAGCGATATTTGAACCAACTACGCTTTTCCTTGCTTATCAAGTTATCATTTTGGATCCGATTTAAGTCCTTTATCAATGTGCGTGCCATTTTAAACGTTTATTGTTACAGATGTGGTAAACTATGAAGTATATATTATTATAAGTGAGATTTTCCTGACGGGCTGCCGTAGGAGTGAGCGTATATTCCAAAGATATCCTTTGATAAGCAAATTATATGACTCTCCTTATTTAAATATATCGTCTTAATGATGGCTAAGGCACGGGGCCTTTCTAATTGTCGTAGAAGAATAACTACCCAACAGAACCTGTTCATATTGTTCAAACTCTTTATTTGGCTCTCGGTAGCATACTTATGACACTATACCCTGGATGAAACCTTGTTGCGAAAAAACTAATAAGTGGAATTTATATACCTTCATTTTCGCTAGCTTATGAACACTTTTTAAGGAGAGACCGTAGTTTACCGGGAAAAGTTGCATATAGACATTATATCATGTGTTGATTGAGATTTGGCATTTTTAGGAAGACTTAAAAGGTTATGGTTATTCAGTTTGTAGTTATTAATCAGAGGAAGTTCAAAAATGGATTAATACTGGACATTTACTGATCGTTTTCGATTTTAAAAGGTAAGACCCGCCCCGTAGAAGTCAATTTTCTTCTAAGCCAAAAACGCCTTATTTAGTTAAAGGGTATATTTACGTTTGATGTTTCGGCCATTTTTACTTGGTCTTGGAAGGAAGTGACCTAAGGAATGCAATCTTGGATTTGCTTTTGAATATTCCGCCGTACAGTCAGGTAAAAATCGCAACTTTTTACACAAGGTAAGCCATAAGTGCGCATACCGAGATTCGAATAATCGATTCAAAAAATCTTTATAAGAAAAACACAGCATTGAATTTTTTTCTTGATTGTGCCATCATTCCACTGTAAACGACAATTCATTTGTTATGGACGTTTCTTAATAGAACTTAAGTTAACTGATTTAGCTGTGTCAGAAGTTGTCACAATCAACATACTCACTGCTTACTGAAAGTAAATAATATCATTTACTAGGATAACAAATTAAGTTTAAAGTGTAAGTGAAGCATTTGAGGCCTGGTTTAAACGCAAGCAGGCGTTTTAGCAAATGAGGAGTATGCCAACACTTTGCAAACCGAAGTTTACATTACGGTTATCTTAATAGGTTAAACAATTAGGGAAAAAATTGACAGCACTTCTTTCGGAATGAAAATGAACATTTCTGCTAAAGCCTGCAGCCAACGCAGGGCGCGTGGTATTTGGAAAGAAACAACATGGAAATCGTCAAGGGACTCGGATTTGGAAATTGTACTACGCCACCCAAAACTTCTGCTTTAGTGCTTACTTACAACAAAATGATCATTTTTGTCATTACAATGGTTAACATCAACGGCGAACCTGAAGAGCTCTCTAATGACGCTATTAAATTGCAGGTTTTAAGGCGATTACGTATGGCCAATAGACTACATATATTTAAATTCCAGCGTACGATTTTGGCAATCAAATAAACACTGTTTGTAAACCAGTGAATTAGTCCTATTGAACCGATAGTTACTCTGATTTTAATGCTAGTCTATCTTCGTAAGTACCGATACCTTCATATATATAACGAATTTCTTAACAGGACTGCTTAAATAAGCTTTTAAACGTTTCTTGTGTGAGAACTTGAAAAGTGTGTCTGGCGATGCCCTTCGCCCGCTTACAATAGTTTGACCCGTTTGCGTCTCTTTTTGTCTTTGGAAGAATGCATATTTTACAACAATGACGTCTTTAGTAAACTACTATTGCCCATCTGCATTTGCCGCGCATATAAATGGAAACGTCATCAAAAAATCAGATTTTGTCCAATGTTATGACCTACGAACATACCATGGTATAGTGTGCTCGTTTATACAATAAAGTTAGGGCACTCTTAATAGAAATGCCTGTCGGCTAGAATTGTTATAAAAGTGCATCTACAAGCAACAACAAAATACTGAGTTTGCATAAAAACACAGATTTTCGTTTTTCGATATCTAGGTAGGTCTGGAACTGGGTGACAGTTTGAGGGCGAGATAGTTGTTTTTCATATATGAAAGGGCGCTTATCGAAGCACTCATATACAGTGACCTCTCGCCGATCACGGGTTTGCGCTACAGAACCCACCACGAAAGCAGCAATTCCGCGAACTACAAACCAGATGTTTGTGCAGTGGTCTTGATAAAACCTCGCAAGTTCTTATAAGCGTTACCCACATGTTTTGGCAGCGAAACGCCTTCTATATTTTTTAAGAGCTTCTTTAGAATATGTTTACATTATACATGCAGAAACACTGTATGTATATGAAATAAGGTGTAAAGGGATACCGTAAAGTGATTGATGTAGCGCGACCTAACTACCCATATGATCTAATTCGCAGTCAATTCACTGCATTGCGCCAGCACGTTTTTCTACGCCAGGCTGCATTCATCAAAACCAATGGTCGAACTCGAGATATATACCACACAGAAGTATCCATGAGGTTTAAGAACAATTATATTTAATACATAATACAGCCATTACCGTAAAAATCAAATATATGAAGATATAGGGAAATGTGACAAGGAATAGAAAGCCACCTGTCCGCGAAAATCTGTAAACCAGAGAAACTCCATATTATATACTTGCATACCAAATCTGTGATAAAGAGAAGTCACGTAAATTAGCCTGATATGTACGGTGGCCTAAATAAACTGACTGCTTTTCAGCAAACCACATCTTATCCTGTGGTGCCTATTGCCGAAGAGTTTATTGTTGCATATACTAAGTGAATGCTTGGGCTATTAATGAACAAAATTCCCATTCCGTATATTTGTTATTTTGATAAAGGACCGACGCGAAAGCATATCCTAATCTCAAGGACATACCGCGTGTAGCGTGACATGCATAATTTGTAATCAGTATGGAAACACGTGACATCGACGAGGAAAGGCAAATTGAGCTGAGGTAGAAATTGTCTGAAATAATATGCCGTGTTGTAATATTTTAAGTAGACGAAACCCATCAATATGAATGAAGAAAACGGGCACTTTCTCGTTGGTCAGCACGAATGAAATCAGGTATTAGATTACGAGAATGATCAGTCGTCCAATAATCGTTTTTAAAAGAGTTTACTAATTCAATTGATGCAATTGCGAAAATAATCTGTTGCCCTTTGGCCGTAGAAAGCTTAAAATCAAGAGGACTAGTTCATTAAAGTCAGCGCTATAACTACCTGAATTAGGAGGCTCCGACCGCTGGAACTTTGTAATTCACAAATACTGACACAGTTAGCTGATTTTCGAAATACGCATTCATCATAAATTTATTTTCGATTATTGAAATTACTTTAACAGTCTTACTTACAGACGTTCTTACTGCCATACGAATGTTGTCGAGTTGGCGGGTTTTATGCAAACAAAAAGTGATTCCACGGTTTCGAAAAACCCGACAAGATTATGCCAACTTATCGGGTTCCACAAACAACGATTAGGCATAAATTATCTGATTCCATCTTAAAACTCTCCTCATAATAATAGACAAAATTCATTCATAAGCACCAAACACTCAACTTTAAACTTTCCACATTATTCCTACAAGAGATAAGTTCTTAAATATGAAGTTAACCTTCCGGCTTTGCTTCCTTTAAAACTGACCTAAGAAAATTATTATTTATAAAAGCAAGTTTTGAAGAGCTCAGCAGCGTCTTTGGAATACGAATCAACGGTAGCAAGGTGAAATCTTTACTATAGCCAACCAGAAGATAAGCTAATGATAAGGAGACTTTGAGATGACTTATTCACGTAAATTCTAGATTTTTAATTGATTTTGCCGAGTTTTGTTTGCCTGATTAGGCCACTAGCGAAAGTAGTTTTTACTAACTGTATCGACTTAAATGTGTACTCTTATTTTAAACGAGAATCGTCGATGAACTGCATATTTGTCATTCTTATTTTGCGTTATTTCGTCGAGTATGCAAAATCTATTTTCTTTATTAAACGGAAACAACGAATAAACAAAGTAATTGTACCATGCTATAAAGCAGTTTCTTTTAATGAACGCTTACTCAAACAGAAATATGTTAACCTTGCTGTACTACAGTTCTTTCAACTTCACGCAAACCTACCAATTAATGTAAGTAAACTTAAAATTACGCGAAAATTCGAAAGCAATTAAAATCTTGTAGACCCTTCGAAAAAAATAACTTCCATTTAATATTTTAAATCACCATCTACATATTTTGAGAGTCCGTCACGTTATGATATCCAGTAAATATTTAGGTAAAAAAATGTAAGTAGACCGTTTGCAGGGCCTGTTTAATTGAGAATGGAAAATTTCCCGTTAACTGCCCTTAACCATCAACAGAAACTCAACTATGTTCTTCTTAAGATTTGTCCTCACATTTTACACATCCCGTACCCTACGTAAACTAATGGGTTGTCATTTCATGATCGGTCACAGCGGCATGCGGATATACAGCTTGCCAATCTGCTTGAAGGCAATAAAGGGCATTTCTAGTTGAAATTATAACTCTAATTAAAGACTGTTTTAAGCGTTCCTTAAAGTAAACGCCAAAATTAATAGGAATATCAAGAAATCCAAGTATCCTACGATTTTAGTCATTGTCAAGGCATTAGGCAGCCCAAAAGATGGAATACTAACTTCTAACAAAAGCGAAGGCCGACCAATTTTCAGACAAACTGAGAGTGCAAGATTGGGAATTCTTTTATTGGTAGTTTTTTTTAAATCCAAGGTTTTAAGAATAGAGAAGTTCACCCATCTGGCCCAGCAAATGAGAAAGAATATGAATTTTAGACATTTTGTGACAACTTCTTAATATATGTTTAATCTGAAGTGTTATAAAAGTTGAAAAAAAGGCGTACTGAATGTCAACCGTTTTAAGGAACTTACGATAAATAGAATGTGTGCGAATTTATTTCAAAATTACAAAAAAATATCAATCTGCAATCAATGTTCTGTTGCATGTTTAGTAGGAAACGAAGGCGCAAATATTTCGAGTAAGAGGTTGAGTTCTGATACTTTCGTGTTTCATGAACATTTTGAAAACTCTTTCACATGAAGAATATTCAGAAACGTTTTTGTCCTGTTTGAATATTACTTTTGACTTCCGACGAATGTGCATCGTTCGTTTCTAAAATTTAAAGACGATGCCTTTTAGATCAATATTCGGAAGCAGAAGAATGTAAAACTGTTTAATTTTAATACAGCATGTAAAATGCAAAACGCAAAGTAAATAGATGTCTTCTCAAAATTTATCCCATTTTAATTCTGCAAAAAGCCTAATAATATTCCAGTGTTATTGATTTCGTTTTCCTCCTGCTCTACTGCACACAGTGCATGTAGTGTAAACTTTGTACGGGATATTTTTAAAGGAATCTGTTTGACCTACACAAGCTTCATCGGCACAGTTGTACCAACTATTTTTACCGTTGAATAAATTTTAGCAAATAAATTAACCGTGATACAGTGACACTTGAGAGGTCCATAGACCATAATGCATTTCTTCATTGGGAATTCACTTACCACATCCAGGCTTCAGATTCACTACCGTTGTGCTAATGTCTCCACAAATTTGTCTATGTTTGCTGGCCGCTGACTTGAGGAGTTGATATATTGGGTCTATTTCTGGGAATAACGTCAAAAAAGCATTTATTAAAAGAGCTGTACAAAAGTGGAAATTTTTAGATCAAGAGCTTCATCCACAGGCCATCAAAATGCAATGATTTATGGTAGACGCATAAAAGAAGCATGCAGATGGGAACTATTCCCATTTGTTTAACGGCCACATTTAAGCTGTATGATAGTATTTGTTCTTTGGATACAAAAATCTGCACTCCAAAAGTACATTACACCGGTAAACAGAAGTAAGCCGCTGTTTTGAGAAAACCGAAATATTATTGAGCATAATATTTTGAAAATAACGTTCATCTTCCTTTTGACTTTCGAACCAGCTTAGATATACCTTAAATATGAAAGATTGATTATTTTAGAACTGTCAACTACGGAGGTAGATTCCTGCAGTAAACATATGTTCCGTTCATTTACACAGGAGATATCCTCATATGCTTTTTGGTAAGCAGGTGCCAGAGCTTTCTGTGGAAGAACAGCGTTATGTTTTTCGAGGTAGGGCGCATATAAACACCGTTTTTTGCAATAAGAGTTTAAAATGTCTTCCTTTTTGTATATGATTACTGATAACTTTATTTTTTTTAAAGAACATACAATAGATGTAGGGTCATATGTGTGCGGTATTCGTTTAAGATGAAAATTCTTAAGCTTACTGCAACAACAAAAATGGCTTATTTATCAGAATTTGTGGGACTGTATCAAACATAATTTTCATGTAAGCGTCAGAACACCGGGTCAAAGATAAAGTTATTTCAGGATTTTATTGGCATCCTAATTCTTGTCTTAAAGTATATTCTACACATTGGAGAGTGGCATTCATTAGCCATTTAAATCTATTTAAAACGACACTCTGTTATACTAGCACAATCTTTTGAATCAACTAGCACCAATTTTAACAACTGTTCTTGCAGACCTTCACTTAATAACGTGCTAGAGCCTTATACTTTTGATACTTGAAAAGTGACATTCGGAGTGTAAGTAATGGATTTTCTATGATACCCTTTCTAAATGAGTGTAACGAAATGTACAGAATATAGATCAAGTATAACTACCGTACGCATTACTGGATGCACATACTGAATTGAAAATTACGGTTGTGTGGGCTATCCAAACGTATGCATATATACGTCTGGCCCCAATTACGCTAAATAATTCTTAAATTCAAGATAGGCTTTCATCTCATTTAGTCTATAAACCAGATCTTTTAGCGAACTTACTGACTGAGCTAAAGCTTACCTTCTGGAGAGGAACTCTTTCTTTCTTCTTCCTCTGAGCGCTTTTTCACGAGTCGCTTCCAATTCTTCTGTATCGTCAAAAAAAACAAATACTCTTTAGGTGAGAAAGAACACCTGCTTTCGTGAAAGCTTATTTGAAAAAGAGAAGAGTAGAGGAAAACATCGATGTCCAAAGCTAATTGGCCTCTTATGACCGACGTATTATCTAGGAAAAGTTTACTTATGTTTCCCTCGTGGTAATTTTATTGTTTATTCGTTACTTGTTTCTCTTCCATTAGAAGGTAAGGGCCATATCACAGTTCAAAGGATTTATACGTTTTGATATTCCAAAGCTCATTGGTGAGATAATAGACGCATAGTGCAAACCGCCGCTCCATTTGTCCTTTCGGATCCAGACTTTGTCATTTGCGCTTCAGACGATGCAACTTTCTTCTAGCGTGACATTAAAAGGTATATTCTAAATTAGAAAGATAATATACAGTTCAGTTTGAACTCAATCTCCTTAATGCTACTTTCCATTCGACCAGCCTTGTGGGGTTTTGAAATCTTACTCAAAGTCAAAAAGCATCTGACCAGTTATTTCCGTTTAAGGACTATTTGAAATCATATGTGAATTCCACGTGACATTAATGAGGTAGAACAAGTAACAGCTGCAGTCATATTTTATTAGTCGCGTTCGTTGCTTGCGCTACACAGATTGTAAATCGATGTAAATGCTCTTAGCTATAAAATCAAAAAACATCGGCGTATGACAACTTTCTTGCAAATTCTGTCCTGATCCATGGAAAAAAATTTGACTTCCCATCAAATTCAAAAATTTTATGTCCAGTTTCACAGGATGAACCCTTCTTTAGGAAACATTTATTTGGGATATGTTGATAAAGACTACTTATCTACCGTAGAATTCACGTCCTATTTGTCACATTCGAAAATGGCTAAAGTCGCTTAAGTGCGTCTGTGCTCTGTCCATTTACATATTTCTTTAAAAATCAGATGCTCAGTTTCATTATGTAAAACTATTTGACAAAATATATACTTATAGCTGACGAAACCCTCTGTAATATATTCGCTAACACAATTTGATATTAAATTTTGATTTTAGAGGACGGCGACGCATCACCTGCGGCTGCAAAGAACCCAATTTTGGCTTTTCGGGACAAGAGAAGCTTTATTAGCTATTTGATGACATAAAAATAGTCTTAAAAATGCAAATTATTTGCGCTCATTTTGATTCTGTTATTCTGTTATACTGTTTGGGACTTGGAGCAAAGAACAAAATTAACCTGTCTAGTTTTGTCCTTGATTATATTCTTAGTCCTTAGAAATGTTGATTATGTGCACAAGTGATAATCATTCCTTTCAAAATTTCCGTCGTTCATTGGTTTGCATTTTTAGTAATTAGGATGATTTGTAATTTTTTTGTTTCGGAAATCAACATAAGGAATACTCTCCATAATAGTGTATATGAATAATTCAAAAGCAAGTTAAAAGTTTACTGTTCTGTATTGATTAATGTAGGACCCTTATCTTTTTTGCAAAAATGGTTTATTTATTTTCAAATATAATGAAAAAGTAACTATATTCGTCTAAAATTAAGCCTTTCTGAAATTAACTCACCCCTTCGAATGCGTTCGCAACTCTGATAAAATTAAATGCTTTATTCCAGATTGTCCTTGAATTTCTTCGTGGCTTGGATTCAGAACTTTCCGATAATTTTGCTGTTGACTAAAATTTTCATTAAATTGTTAGAAAATAGCGTAAAAATCTCCTTTTAAAATGCTCAACAAAACTAAAAATATTGTCGAAATCTTTGAAATCCCCGAAAACACAAACAAATAAGCAAATAACAGACAATTTTAAGAAAGCTCTTACCTTATTTGTGAACACGAAATTTTCGAAGATTTATTCGTGAAAAAAAAAGAATGACAGAAAACAGATATCACATAGGTCTTAATGAATTGTTCAACTGAATACATTTCCTATTCCGCGGCGCCCACGAGACAAACCAGTTAAAGTCAATCTTCCGAATTTATATTCCACATAATGTACAATGATAAAAAACAGGCTTTGGCAGGCACGCATTTCATGAGCCTAGATTTGGTAAGTATGTATAACCTTATGCACTTAAACCACTTTTGATGTCCGAGCGTCACTCTTTTTGTAGGAAGACGTAGGACTTAATTTCAACGACTAAATTCGGGGTATAATATCTTTGTGAGCTATTTAATTTAATGCCACTACTATTCGAAAGGTCTTCTAATTGAAGCTGGGAAAACTGAGCATATTTGCAGATATGATGCTTTAATTAATAGTTCATTTGCATCGACTTATCAATCTTATTTTCCGTGAACTGCGGAAACTTTAATAAGATTTTGTCCGAATCAGGTTCTGGTAACTCACATTTAAGTAAGGCGATCTTCAAAGATCATATTTTGTAGCAATATCTGCCTTGCATGTTCCATAAATGCAAGTCTGCATCACAAAGAGCATGTAAGCAAAACTGTTTGAACTTTGCAGATTCTGATTAAAGCCCACGGTTTTCGTCGTTCCCCACAGACCAGAAAAAATATTTTTGAAAATACTTACTTAAGCCCTAAGTAACAATTGCATTTATAAATGTATTTATATTTACTGCGCTTGACAACCTGCACAGGAGAACCACTTGGTCTAACACCGTGTCTTCTGTTATCTTCAGTTGAGTGAAAACCAGCTCTTCGCTCCAGCTTTCTTCTTGCATTTCCTTACACATGATATATTTTCAAGCGTTTCACTCGCATTAGTACTTGATTGCACCAGATTTTTAAAAGCGCATATTCAACGACTATTTTTTGCCTTTTTCTCCCTCTCTCAGCCACACTTTCGATGTTTGGCGGTTAGTTAGGGGAAAATAAACCCTTAGTGTTACATTCGACCTTGCCCAAGGTCCAGGGATCCAGAGTTTATGTTACAGTTAAAAACATTGCTCGATTTTGGCGTCAACGATGTAGTATTAGGTTGTGGGTAAAAACAGGAGGGAAAGGGTTTGCATTATCAAAATTAGTGTAAGAGTCATGTCGGTGATAATCGCGGTCTAGGCATAAACATAGGATCCACTCTGGAATTTGGCACAAGATCACCTGTTATCATAACCCACTTGAATAAAACTTGGGTGTTTTCTTTTTTGTCTTTTTATAAGCATGTTAATAATATTCAAAATTTTAAAGAGCAAGAAGATTGATTTATCAGACTTTCTGTGATAAAATGCTCTACAATGTGCTGCCTACCTCTTCGGTCTTTGTGTCAAGTTCAGGAACCGCAGTGACATTTGCTTGATGTAGATGGTTGACCTCTACCGACGACTGCAAACTGGTGTATTCCGGAGTGATGGCCATACTAAAACCTGCCTCATCCTCATAACTTAAGCCAGCTGCAAAAACAGGACGAACGGCCTTGCGGCTTTTGGAGGAAATGCTTCTACCAGGATAACTTTCATCCATATTCCTCTGAGCAGACGCGGGTGTGAATTCTATATTTTTCGACTTGTTGAATGGGGTCTCGCTGCGGTCAGTGTACGATGCTTCCTCAAAACCACTCACAGAATGATTGCTTGACATTGAATTTGAGCGGTAATCAGATCCCCGCATTTGAATAGCCGATGAGCTCGGGGAACTGCTCCAGCTCATTCCACTAGCCGCTGAGTCGTACGATTCGCACGATCTTTGAGATTTAACAGCGTTCTTACTGTGCGCTTTAAAAGATGATTCAAAATCTTTTACAGTTAGAAATTGGTGAGCATTGCCCTCCGTTGCTGCTCTACGGATTAAATAATGGTTTCCTTGGAAATGCTCATTGCTACGTTGCGTATGTTGTTCAAGTCGTATTTCAGGCAGATAGGCTTGCCGGGGCTGCTCCGTTCGCCGGACAACTCGGGTTGACAGTGTTGGTCGCAGATTACCTACATTTATATCTCTTGGGAAATGCTGATTTTCACCAAACGTGTTCTGCCTTGAAAGGCGAGCGCGCCTGTTTCCATTGGTGTCATAAGACATATGTTGTGGATGTCGTCAAAAAACACGAAAAGATGATAAGGATGAGGGTACTAGCTAAAGTCTGGAAAGCAACGTCAGGCTGCTCCGTCTTTATTTTACTATTTAGTCCTAAGATCTGAATAAACCGAAAAAAAGTGGGCGCAAAGTTAAGGAAACTTCGGATGTGTCGGCAGCTGATTGGCTGAATTGATGAATTTGCACAGGCGCTTGTCTGTAGTATCCAATCATAAGGTGTGTCCATACGTAGCCGAAAACAAGAATGGGCCTTCGAATGGCCGAGAGATACAAAAATTTCCAAAATTATCTCTTTAAATCTAGAAAATGTACTGTATGCCGAATTCCGATAAAACATAATACTAGAAAGGAAGGCTCGTTTTAAGTAGAAAATCTGAAGGCCGCAATATTTGACAACAGTTTAAGTATCAGTAAGTTTAGTTCAGAACATGTTACCAGCGACTTCGCTCAACTGCTAATTAAAATTATGTGAACAGCCATTTTTAATTAACTAGCTGTTAAGTTGCATATTGGCCGATCGCGGTGTGTAAAAATGTTTTAGTTTAAAGAAACCTGTATTCCACACCAGTCAGGATATAAAATGTACCTTATCTGGTATAGCGGCATGTCATTTTTGAGCGGTTTCGCACATGTTTACATTGCTAGAGAAACCTCAAACTGCATATCTGGTGCTCAACGTAACTCATTGGATTATCTTTCTTCCACTTCTACATTTTATTTCTTCTTCGAAAATAAAACTTCCCATGTTTTTGAAGCAAATGCGTTTGCCCCTCGTTTGAATTACGACCTTGTTTCTGTTTTACAGATTATATTATGCTAGACTAGTTTTGTACTTCCTGTAAATTATAGTGTTTCCTTTTTGCACGTATTTGAATAGTGCATACAATCAGGCCTGAGTGCAACCCATGTTTTGTTGCTACTTCTTAACTCTGAATGTGGACTCCTGCAAAAGTTCGAACGCTCAGAACAATAAATCAATTGATTCAGTGTTCGACACGTCTTTTTCCTTTTCCAAAACTTTAAATGTAATTCTCATTTGAATGCATAACCTTATTAATTTCTTCTTTTCAATATGTCATTTTAAGTCATGATTAAATGCTTTAGTTTAAAGAAGCCTGTGCGCAACACCAGTCAGGTGATGAAAATATGTCCGATCTGGTATTGTGGGTTTTATTAATATTTTTCTTAAAATCTCAGGAAAATTCTGATCGACGTTCACATAAAAACCCTTTAAAATAAGATAAATAAGATAAAGGGTTTATCGAAAAAATGACGTGGTAGATATTATTTCGCTTGCAGAAGTCAACGTGCCCAAAATACCATAACACATCGTTATCCGGAAAAACACACCCAACAATAGCTTGACACTTTTATGCCTATGATCTTTCGAAAACTTTCTATAAGAGTTTATATATTTAAAAAGCACTTTAAATTAAATGTTCAGCTGATGAATGTCTGTGCATCTTGCAAGTTTTCTAGGTATTATAATGGTGAAGATAGATAATTTTGGCCAGTTTTTCGTATAATACGTGAAAAAATGACATAGCTTTGGTGGGAAACCTAAGAGCCTACGTTTTTCGTTCACAGTGGGCTACTTTTAGCAATTTTTGATTACCTTTATCTCGGAGATTGTGAATGCGAAAGTCGCCATTTTCATAAAAGGCTTTCGTTGAAATCATTAAGCTTCTGTCTGTGCTGTTCCTAGATTACACAAAGGCGAAAATGATTTAAAAAGTTTCTTTTTATACACTTTCGATCGAATAAAATTGCCGTTTGCATAAAGTTACAAAATAATATAAAGAAGGTTCCGGTTATGATCCCAAATCTTGGATGTCTAGAAAAATGCGGTCCAAACATTTTTGCTGCGTGTTCCTACAAAAAATTCAGAAATTCTCAAAAGGTCTTTTTTAAACTGATATCTTTTCTTGTTTCTGAAAAAAACGATTTCTTAAAGTTGGATCTATCCGATTCTTTCAACCTAAGTCTATAATTTCCGGTTCCCAAAGTGATCTACTTTAAACTTTTCTCGGTGATATATGCATACATACGAAAGGTCCGATTCTATCATATTTAATTTTATAGAAAATTTCTTCGATATCTGGCCAACTTTCTGTGTACTACCCTTAAATATACGGAACTAAACTGGCAGCTTTCCTCGCTAAAAAGATCCTCATGATTGAATCCACCCACTCGATAGAAAAAATTAGACCAAATGTATACTTAGCTGCAAAGTGAAATTTTGATCATGACTGTTGAATGAATTATTAACCGCACTGTAAGCTTGTTTTTGGTGTTCCTCACGTACGAGAGTGTGAGAAGAGTAAAATCTGCAGAAAGCAAGGTTAAATAGTCACGTGCTTGACTGGCTAATGAAACTGGAAAACAGCACGCTCATGCTTCTCTTCTGCTGTATTTACTAGATTGCGCAATATCCTTTGATAGAAGTTCCAGGGTGGTATGTTTCTCCCCATATAGGAGTTCAGTGTTTGTTCCGACAAAGGTCTTGCCAAGTTTCTAAATTCAAGTCGCTATTTAAATAAAGCAAGGAATAACACAGCAGATACCTCCGAACTCCATTAAGTATTCCTTTTAAGATACCTGGTGAGAACAAATCATGTTCGGAATAATAAAAACCATTTTATTTTTGATACTTGCGTGACGTTAAAAAGCCTCGCTTCTGGATTTTTTTTACTTCTCCGCCTTACCCAATTTATATCCGTCCACATGTATTATTAAAGTTAGATTGTTCTTTTTTGTTTAAGACTAGGTAACAGTTTAGATGGGTCGGGTCAACAATTCATATTCATATACTCAAGCCTATAGTAAGTATGCCATTGGTTCCATTATATCACCTTTTCGAACAGATACTTATGGTCTGATGGTGGCCTGAGGTTCATATTAAAAATACTTAAAAATTCAGTTTTTAAAATCAATTGGGAATAAAAAAGAGAATGTTGTATAGGATGTACTGGTTCCCTGAAAATGTGTTTCACCACTGTTGAGCACCCGTATATACGATTTAAAATAAAGAACTATTTATGTAGTTGGTAGTCATTTAAATATGCCTTCAATTTAATAGGGATATTACTTCTCCAGTCATTTCTGTCGAAACGTACATAACACGAACCAACGGGTTGCCTGCATTAGGTTAAAGTTATACGCAGTGGTAGGTTTAAACGAAAACGTTAATAAAAGTGTGGACTGGGTCACTGCACATTTCTCTGTTACAATTTACTCAAGAATCAAGGAAAGCCACCATCTAGATAACGTAGATGCGTCTGCTTGTTTATTTTAATATGGTAATCGCGAGTTACGAAGTAAACAACTCGTCTACCAATTCCAAGAAAATTCTGTTATAATCTAAGGATAAAAGTCAGACAACTGCAGATGGTAGACATCGCTAACATGACATTGTCCACGTCTCTCCAGCTCCACGCAAGGCAGCCAAAACGTGGGGAGACCGTCGAATTGAACAATGATACATTTATAAATTTGTTTGTGCCGCATGGCCCCTGATCCAAGGTGAAAAAACGCTGCCTTCTAAATTCTGAAATTCATATGCTTTGACCTTAAGTTTGTGCGTAAACTTGCAAGTCGATTTGATATTCTATGAAGTGAAAACTATCACAGGCCAGGAGCTAAAGTATTCTGTCTTAACTCACCCCCTTCTCTGCCCTTATTGCTTTCCCTTGTCGAACCAACTGAATATGATATGAGATGTAAAAAATGTTGCTGTACGTATCCCATGCATGGTCTACGATTTCATATATGCGGCACGTACAAGAAAATGTTACTGCCGAAGGTGCGATTACACAGGATGTGGAATTAGTCGTGCGATCTCCTTGAAGTTTGCAAGTGTTGATAATACCACGTAAACCGGTATTAACAAATGCACAGAAACTCACAAAAATAATAACACCCTAAACAAATTTGTTTCTTAAACGAAATATAAGAGTATTAACTGCCTATTAAGAAGAATATTTTTCTAAATAACATTCAAGTTCATTAGACGTAAAAATGTAATTAGGTACAATAACTTAATACAGTGGTTAGAGTGTTGGCTTCCGGTAAATGCCTTCTGTACTACGCTGGTTCAAATCCCGCCGAACGCCTCGATTGTTTTCACAATCGGATCAACTAAAATGAAGAAAATCTGCCAAACATCCTAATTTTAGATATTTTCGTAAGTTAAATTAGTGTCCATACTACTTTCTGTATCCCAAAGAACCTTTTCCTTATTCAAAGTATTTCGACCATATTGCGGTTATATAGTTACAATTACTTACAAAATTGACCTTTTAAATCCAACAAA
>UYRU01042736.1:398-12160 GCA_900617775.1 Dibothriocephalus latus | reverse complement strand
AACAGATCAAGGGGACGCCAATGTGATCGCCGCTCTCAGGTTTCATCGCAGAAGCAGCATTCTAAAAATTGGAAACTCTCGTGTTCGCAAATTGTAGGCCAATGTTTTGGACTCGATATGATGAAGATACTTTCGTCATCATTAAGCGGAACATGGGCCGGAAATTCCACTATTTCCTGAACTCTGTGTTTCCTGACATCCAGTTCACGATGGAGACCAAGACCGAAAATAAACTGCCGTTCCTAGACATACTCGTGCATCGAAAACCCAATGGGAACCTCAGAACGACGGTGTATAGGAGAGCCACCAATAAGCGACAAATCCTGAGTTACCACAGCAAGCACCTAGCATGCCACAAACGGAGTTGTATGCGAACGCTGTACAAACGGGCAGGAAAATATTGCGGTGAGCTGCATGATCGGAAATGCAATACCTCCAGCGCCTTTTCATGGCCAACGGTTACCCTCGAAACTTCATCGAACGCGGCAGGCCGTGTCAACCGAATCGAAGTCCAGCAACCGACCAACCAAAAGTATGGCGTGCGCTGCCTCAGCCTGATGGTGTATCAGTGCAGTCTCCTGTATATTGAAGCCACTGGGTGTTAGCATAGCCCACCGACCAAAGGCAACAATACGACATCTGGTCATGCAACCGAAGGAGCCCCTACTCCGAGGTGAAACCGCAAACTTCTACTGGAGGATCACGATGGTGGTGTCAGCCCTCAAAGTTTTGAGTGCACTCTCCTCTGCTCGGATGATGAGTGCGCGCAATTTGTGCGCCATCACCGAATGAGGTGCTTCGTATTGTTAGATTCCCCAGCTTGTCTGGGAATAGATTCAACCGTTGCCACGAGGTTAATTGGGCAAAAGTAGCTTATGTTGCCCCACTCATATACCCCAGTCCCAAGATTTTTTCCTGCAAAAACGGTGGTTATAGAGTTTGTTGGGTGGGGAAATAGGATAGACAGAGAAGGAAATTTTAAGAAGTAAGTGTTAAGTGAAAAAAATTTAGTCTAAGTTGCTTCTCGCGGCCGCTGGGAGGAGGTTGTTCCGCATGTAAGTTGAAGGTGTGCGCGGCGCTTTGCGCCGCGTACTATACTTATCTAACTCCAGAACAGTAAGTTGGACCACAAATAAGTTGAAGTAGACGACCTCCTAACCAGCATTTAAATTTTTTCGGGAAATTCAAGAAACCTGCAGTTTGTTAATCGGGTTTTCCCGCAAAAAGTTAAATGATAAAAAAGATTAGAAAAATCTACAGATATAAATCAGCAACATTTCTAAATAGAGTAAAATAAAAATGCATTTAGCATTTATTAAAGTATATTCCACTGCGTGTCCCAGTTTCCCGCCCATAAAACCTGAAAAACACCGTTTTCGTAGGAAAACATGCAGGTTGTAGGGATTAACGAGTGGGGCTTCATAAGCTACTGTTGCCGTTGATTGTATGGGTATCCGTGGTGTTGAAGCAAGCTTCGTGTCTCAGCGTTTTTACTTACGTTGGTGTCAGCTGTTGGGAGGACATGTTTTGCACAAGAACTTAGCTCTCCTCTTTCGATGAGTTGGATAGATTTTTCAGCCACTTGCCCATTTCGAAATCTCTTTTCGTCCGTAGATCTCAGGTCCGTTTTGTGAACACCTGCCGCAACAGCATGACTCCATCTTCTGTGCACTGTATGATTGCCTGGCTCAAGAAAATGTTCGTTGTAAAATTTGAGGTATAATTGCGAAGTTTCAAGTTGAGGACAGCAGCCCGTCGTTGCACAAAATGAACAGAAAAAATGCAATGACACCTACTGAAACTATAAAAACCTCTAATATCGACAAATTCACCCATTGCTCATTTAATTCAAGATTCCCCTCATTTTCCTCCTCAGGAAGCTATTACCGTTACCCCTGATAGTGTCTCTCTTGTCGTGCTATGTTGTCTAGTCTGAATCTTTCACATCTTTTTTTGTTCGTTTTATCTAACGGTGGTTTCTTGTCATTAACTTGACTATTGACGATCACATCTTGATAGTCCAGTAATTTCTCCCTGGCTCGTCCTAAAATGCACCCCTACTTAGCTATTTGATATGTGTATGTATCTTTTGAATACGTGTATTAATTTCTAATGCTGGGTTTTTTCAGATGGAAAATGATGGGTTTTGTTCGCGTGACTACGTAGAATTCATCGATGGTCCTCCAGGGTCTGCTAAACCGGTCAAGTTTTGCGGTTCTATTCCTCCGAAACCAAAACGATCTAGGAGTAACATAATGACTCTGCGTTTCGTCAGTGATGATTCTTGGCAAGTAAAAGGATTTTCAGCTACGTTTCACAAAGGTAAGACACCGCCCAATTTCTATAAATTAAAACATAAAACAGGGAAATTCTTTTAAAAAGTTAAGTTTTTAAATTTGAAGCATACCTTCCTAGGTCTGTTCACTGAAACTTGACGATTACTGTCATTCGGAAACGAATGGTGACTTTTCCTATCTGAAAAAGATCATCATAATATATCTTACAAAAATTAATACTTCTCGCGTGCCATAAAAATATCGGCTGGAATAAGGTACATGGATGCACTTTTGAAAGAAAACCGCACTAAGCTTATTAATTCATAGCGAGTTATTAGGAGTTTTGATATATTTGCTTTATTCGAATTGACCCAATTGTAAAAAAACCGAGGCGTTCGGCGGGATTTTAAGTCCTGTAATTAGAGTGTTGGCTTACGGTAAAGGCCTTCTCTGCTACGCCTCGAGCTTTTCCACAATTGGGTCAACTCAAATTAAGCAAATCTGTCAAAACCTTCTTATAATTAAGTCAGCCTAGTAGTCATTCTGGTGGGTTCTAGATGATTGCTAAGGAAATCCTGCTTGCGCAGTCAGATTTCTGGTCCGTATTGGTGGACTTCATACGAGCGATAAAGAAGAGCGGGTACTAGTCGACCCAAGTGTGATTTAATTCATGGCGCGAGGTGAGGCGTTTGTAGCTGAAGTGGTTAGAGCATTGGCTTCCGGTAACGGGCTTCTCTACTGCGCAGGTTCAAATCCCACCGAATACGTGTACACAATTGTGAACTCAAATCAGAACGATTACTTTCGGCGCTCTTGTTGATAGCACAGCAGCCAGATCACGCATACAAATGCAATCGCATTTATATTGGGAAATCGAAAGTCTACGGGACTTGTACCTCGCATGCGCATTCTTAATCTCGCGTAAGCGTAAACGAATATAACAGTCGAAAAAATAATCGATTGTACTGATATTCGAATATCTACTTATAATTACCGCGCATATACGTATAACCTTTATGCATTTGGTTTCACAAACTCCCTATCTGTGCGCAGTAACACATTAAGCAAATGTCGTTTTCGCTACAACCCTTTACGAGGACCACATCCCACTAACAGGAATATGTATTAAGGCTGTTGAGGGAGTGGAAGCTGCGAGACACGAAAATATAAGTTTACTTGCCTGACATTTTGTACTTCGTCGCGAATTCATCACCAGAGTCAATAGCGGAAACAGGGTGTTCATAAAGTGAGGTTCCAATTTCTATAGGATATAACCGCTATGCTGCGACATGACTAAGACGTGTATCGGCTGCCCCCTCCCCCTATTGAGGGCTGTTGCCCGCTCGTGCGCTAATTGACTGATGGCCGTTATGTGGATCATGCCCTGCTGGTCTTTCACCTGTCGTGCTGGATTTGGGTGGGTTTTTTGCTTGGCCATCTGCCTAGCTGGCTCCGACGGTAGAAGCCGCGTTCGCTCCTGCGATTCCCTAGTGACAAATTTGATTGACCAAGCTGTGCTTCAGTAGCAAAATATGGACTTGGCGATGGTTTGCAGGCCTGTGAACTATGACCTAAACGACTCGCGACTAACACAACTGTCACCTCTCGCGTGCATTTTGGGCTCAGCACATTCGAATGGGTTGCCGGCTCTCGTCGAATGAATCGCCACTTGTGCATCCGCGTCACACATCGGCACTGCTGCCGAGTGTTCGGCCACTCGCGTTTTGAGATGTCTTCCAAGTTCTCACATGTGCTTGTTTTGTTAGCAACCGTACCAGCTCGTCTCTATATGTTTTTGCCGTGATAGTGGGTTTTTTGGGTTTTTATTATCTAAGTCTTCTGGTTGCTTCCAGCCTTTGTGCGACTCCAATACCAAGTGCTGACAAGAGGCGTCCAATGGCTTCAGGTAGTTGTTTGTGACCTCCCCTATCTTGGGTCCCTTTCGCGGTTGTCGTGGTTGGTGCTATTTTCGCGTGCTGTCTAACTTCCCCGTTGACCCATTTGTGCTCACTGATCATGCCTTTACTTATCTGGTTGTTTAATGACTATAGTTTACTTTAAATAAACTATAAGAGAAGATGAGTCTTAAGCGTCAGTTTTTGTATTTATGCGTGGTTTTTTATGAGGATATTTCATTGCGCTCGCACAGTAGGCACTGTCACAACCGCGTGAATCAACACATTTAACGAATATTCAGTTGGCATACAAGCAATTTGTGAGTGATAAAAGCCAACTGATTTACGTTATGAACCATGTTTTCGTTACATGATCGCGACAGTAAACTTATTGTTGCCCTTCATCATAGACGGCACACTAACGATCCCGTTTATCAATTTAGTTACTTAGGAACAAAGCTGATCGCGGACTGTCGATCGCCAATATCCGGACAGATCAAAGTTCCAGCAAAATATGCGCATTGCATACAGTGTTCTTACAAACTTTTAATTGGTGTAGGGCTTCATATAGCTGCATATGTTACTTTTGTGGTGCAGGGTGTAACTGCGTGCTGTGAAAAGTAAATATTTAATTCACAGTACTTAATGCACTAAAAGCCTTCGCTCGGCTTCCTGTTTTCCCGTCTTAAAGAAACCTTACTGATACTGGGATATCCACCACAGTTTACAGACAAGTAAAGTAAACTCTTACGGGCTAAAATGACGAAGCAGTTAGTTCTTAAAAAGCCTGTTTTCATATCCTTGCCCTTTTAATACCATCAAGAGGTGCCTACTTAACGTCATTGAAAGGACACAATATGCTGCTGAACTCCTTTTATCCAATCGCACTAAGACCTAACCTATTCCTCGTGCAGAGGATGCCTTACCAGTGCAGGCTACACTTAATTGTATTTGCTAATTAACATGCACTTCCTGATGCAAGTGCATAGGGCGAACACAACGGAAATTGGTAGTCAGAACCAAGGAGCACTTTGCTAGTTGGCTATTGAAACAGGAAAGTAGAACCCCTCGTTCTTCCAGTACTGAACGTTAGCTAGATACGGGTGACTCTGTGGACCACAAAACTTATTTCCGAGCAATTGTTTGGCCACGAGAAGGCAGCCTATATACCGCGGTCAAAAACTTACTTATGTAAACATTTGGAGTATGTGGTTCACCTACTTTTGCCAGGGTAACATCCAGATCCCTGATTTACACAGTAACCTGGCCACCTTTTCTTCTCAACGATTCGTCTTCTGTTTTTCTTTCCAAATCGTTTAAACTCGCTTACTTACAAAATCGACTTCGTGACCATGCCCTTTGAGTTCATTAACCTTTCTGTAAGAATTCAGTTTTGTGCTTTGTCATTCGGCAGTCCCAATATGCAGTGAGAAATAACGGCTAATGAGCTCTCTCAACTTTCATAGATGCATTGCATTTTGCTGTTTTATCCATCTTCAAATAATTTTTTTTTCAATTTGTCGTACATTGTTTGCAACATTGTTGCAACCTTCAACATCCTATGAATTATAAAACAGTGGAACTTCCAATAACGTTTATTACTGTCACTGGAAAACCTGAAGGGAAGATAGGTATTCTGTTGTTTAACCGGTAATGTACAGCAAATATTTGCAGATATGCCCCAGTAATAACAATAATCATGTTTGGATTGCACACCAGCGCGAACCTTTTGTATTGCTAACTCAAGTAAAGCAGGCGGACATTTTGAAAACGAGAACGAACATGTGAATCCTAGGAAGTAATTGAGAAGATGAAGAAGATGCGATCGGTGAATACCAGTCCTGTCACCAGCGATTTCAAGTATACATACTGAAAATAAACCGTATGATTTATCGTCACGGTTATCCTACTTGCGAGAATTACTTCTCAATTACTTTCTGTGGTAATAATTTCTGATATACCTGCTTTCGGTAAAAGGAGGCCCGTTTATATTTTGCGGAAGCGCCTATAGGGATATAATATTATTTCATTCGTAGATCGAAAAACCCTGCAGGTGTTGCTTGTGGTGTAGCTGTATTTGTTTCCAGCGCAGGTTATCCGGTGCTGACGACTGAGTAGTTAACATGCTGTCCGTGGGACAAGCGAGCTGTAGATAGAGATAATGCGCACATGACAGCCCTATTTTTGGAAGTGCAAGCGAACATGCGAGTCCCTTGAAGTAATTGAGAAGAAGGAGGTGCGATCGCTGGGACACGGTTTCTTTTCGGCGACGTTTCGAAATCAGCCGCGGTTCATTCATCAGAGACATTAGCAGAAACGATAGTAGAAATGGGTGATATATTCACAGCGATTTGTAGCTACCGTTTTGTGTGATGCTTCGGATTAATGATCTGCGACGAATTTTTAAACTTCGGGCAAATAAAATGCTTGTCCCAGAGATCGAATATTTTTCTATTCAGCCATATTGCGCCGTTTGTGCAGTCACTATATTGGACAAACCTGTGGTATAGGCTACATTTTAAACATCTATATTTTGCTAAGGGTTCAACACGTAAAACGCAAACAGTAGTTTTGCGTTTGCTACCGACCGGCAGTACGCCATGGGCCTTATGAGCTCGGATATATAGATAAGAAAGGGAGGCATATCTTCTGATCTGAGTCGGTAGATATCTTGATCGAAACCATTTTGTCCGTCCGCCAGCGATTTCATGGTCGTAACCTATCTTCGAGATGCCATAGTGAATGTATCCATCTCACAGCACATATGTGTTAGTAATCATTTGCCGGTCTGTCTGGTGCAGTTAATTTCTCAAGGATGACACTGTACCTTGTAAATGCTGTTGGTTGATTCTCATCGTGGCCCAAGATCCCTAGCTTTCTTAAAGAAATTGTCAAGTGGCAGGATTTTAGAAAAAATTTCGAACACAACCGTCTTGGCAGCAGCTTAGTTTACCCACTATAATCAAACCCTCGGAAAACAATTGGCTGTTCGCTCTGTGCGATTTTGTTTGGACTGGACAGGCTGCGACGCTCGAGGAGGTTCCGGAATACTCATTTTACATTTAGAAACGCTAAGATAAGCGATGTTGTGCATACTTTTTCACCTTGATCGATTTGCGTACTGTTCTGGCAATTCGGCTAATACATTTTGCGAAGGGATGTTCGGCGAGCAAACTATTCTTGGTTAAAATATATATAAATCGCCTCCTCACCAGCAGTCACGCGTTTACCGATAGAAAGTAATGTCAAGTTAGAAACTTTTGTAAGCTTTTTGCTCCTTTAGTGCATCGCGCCTGACCTTAAATACTGTTCCTTCCTAGTTGTAAACATGTCGCTTTGGGTGGGTTTCCAATTTCGATGGCGGTGGCCTAGGTAAGCGTAAGATTGATATGAAGCATTTTATCTCGCCTGTGGATAAGTGGCACACCACTAGCATATCGAACGGGACAGACTAATTTTAGATAGTCAACAGCTTTTTGGCAGATCACCAGTTTTAAGTACTATTCGGAAAAAACTCAAGAAAAACGTAGTCGCAACAAATCAGTGTGACGCTGTTGACCCTGGAGAACTCAAATGCAGTTGGGTCCTTATACCCGGAGAATGTATCTGAAGCCACTAACCCCCCTTGCAAACTACTCACAATTGGCGTTGCACACCGAACAGAAGTCATTATCTGGAGTCATGCTAATGCTCTATGATGTGAAACTAAACATGAAATCGTCTGCTGTTATTTGCGACATCTGATGCAGATATAAAGTCAAGGAATTCGGTGTTTACCGCTTCTTCGACTTAAAGGTGCACTATAATATTGCTTGGCCCCTAAAAAGACCTGTCCCCTTAACTTAACCCCAATCATTATTACCTTGATTATTATGTTGTTATTTAAAGCAGAAACACAAAAGAGCATGCTTAAGAACCGATTGTTTTTCTGATACACTTGATGTCATAACATACACCAGCAAAAGACATGGTTTTTTAGCTGGGACCTAAATTCTGACTGTGGTTTTATAGCTTTGCCATACATAGGTTACAGAAATTCTAATAATAGTCGATTATAAAATTCAGAGTGCGTGTATATTTAATAGCATTTGATTGTTCTTGGTTCATATGTTCATTCAGGTTTCGGCCTATCCATAAGCAGCCCGTCAGGTCTCGCAATTCTCAATTTCTGAAAAAGTTTTTTTGATAATGCTCTGTAGTTTATGTATCCAAAATCGCGTATAGAACGCTGGGGGACCCATTAAAGCGCCGAAATATGTGCCGATGTGTGACCTATTCGAGGGTAAAACAAGCATGTGGCTTGTACATATGCTACACTATTAATTACAGCACTGTGACGATGTTCAATTGTTGGACAGCGGGTATGGAAGCCTTGTCTGTATTACTAAAGGCAGAAAATCATCGACGTATGTAGACTAATTTTGAATGGCCTGTCCATAACACCCAAGGCAACCGCATGCTGGGTAAATCTAAGCGGTCATTATGCAGTTAAATTCCTCGTGGATTGGGCACCCTGATACTCCAGCTGATTCAGCATGCAATTATTTATGAAATCACATTAACTTTATCCAGAAGAGATCTTCCATGACTTCTTAGTTCCACATGCTTTATGATATGCAGATATGAATACTGATTGTGTAAGCCAACTTCCTACTTGTATTTTCCAATGTTAGCATTGCACGGGCCCCAGCTTTAATAGGTTTCAAATTTCAATTTTATAGAAAACCGAAGAAGCAACCTATGCATGGTCGCTGCCTTTCTGGACGAAGTCGGTCTCTCATAGCCAACGAAAATGGTGCACGTTTCTGTAGTCTACCTGAGAAAAACAGTAAATTCAGTTTTTTCCGTTTATGAGATTCATCGACCGGACAGATCGAATAGTGCAGGTGATTTATTTGCCAATCTAGTTTATGTCCTGTCAGTTACAAGCGTTCTCGTGTGCCCTTTCGGGTCTTCTACTACGTATGTCTGGCAAACTATGTGTTCAACGCAAAGCAAGTTAACAGAAGCTCACACATGTTATTGAACTTTGCCTTAAACTGACAGATCAGAAAATCTATAGCCAACGACGCCCAATATTTTCACTGAATTTCAATTGTTAAGGTTGCTTATTCTGAAAGTATGGACGGCCTTAAAATTATATACACGTTTAAAAAGTTACATTATTCCTTTAAAATCAAATATTTAGCAGTAACATGTGTATATTTATCAACCTCCTTACTCGACGAGATATTTGTAATTATACCTTACATACAATGCTTACTATATTGTATAGCAGTGCAGATAAAATAGAAGGAAAATGGCTGAACAAAAATGAAATCAGGAGCATCGGCAGCGGTATTTTTGCCCATAAGGTTGACTTTGAACAACGTCTGGACCTTAAGGACGTCTTCAGGGCAACTTACAAGGTTCCAACAAGCTTTCCAAAGTCCCTGGTTCAAAGGTTGCTAGCAAAAGTAGGAACAACCGCTATCCGGCTGAAGAAGACGGTTTTCATCGCGCAAAAGAAATACCTGGAAGCTCCGAGCTTGTCGTGGTCAACAGTCACATAAATGTCTGTATTTTTTGCGCGCTTTTTACATCCTTTCCATCCCTCCCCCGTCCGGCTTCAACAAACTCTCATTGCCCCATCACCAGTCGCATCTTTTCAATCCTCAACGCCCTCCCCTATTCCCATGACTAATTTGCCTGTAATCATGAACATAATTACCCGCATGTTTACATTGTACCTTTTATCCATTCCTCCTATAAATGTAATGGCCCGATTTATCGAAAGCCTACCTATGCTCGTCAACTACTCTTCTGAATGTTCAAAGCCTTTAAAAAGCAGTTCTTCGGGTCCAATGGCACTAAGCTCAAAGAAAAAATGTCGAGTTGTAGGTATAATAAAGACCGGGATTAAACAAGCGGATGTGTATAAAGCTGAGGGTGTATCTATCAGGACGGCCAGCTATTGGCGGACACAGTAAAACAGTGAGGTACCTACCCACAAGACAGGAGGACTTTGGAAGACTGCGCATTTTGGGAAGAATTTAAAAGACCGTTATTGCGAAATTAATTGGTATGCTAAGGTAAAGCGTATGTAAACTCGCAGAGAAACGGTATGATAAAGGCCTGAAGGGGTATAAGTCAAATGTGCACCGGTATTTGAAAGAGAGTTTGCGCGATATTGCCTCTAACAGAAGGATATTCCCTAGACTACAGCTCGGGAGCCTTTTGTGACTCAGAGAGCAAAGAAGGTAAATAGCCAGGAATGTAATACTGAATGTAATACTGAATTCAGTGAAATGCCGCTACGCATCGCGGAGGTGGCACGTCACTGTAGGAACAAAAATTACAAGATCTGAAGTTTCTTACTCCAACTTTATCTGAGAGTACCAGGTACAATTACCGAAAGAGCCACACCTTGCTCCCGAGCCATACGTTCCCAAACTCTGTCCTAGACAAGCATACAAAGTTCAAAGACAGGAAGCGGTCAGAAGGTGAACTGTAAATGGCTTGAAACAAGTCGTCTTCTCCTATGGATCACCGTGTTAACTGGCCGATTCGCTAAACACAGAAAATGACGCAATTTGGGTGCAGGCCGTAACATCTTTCAGCCCTTCAGTCATGGTATGTAGAGCAGGGACATTTGAAGGGCTCTCTGACCTTCACGTTCCGCCGCGGGGTAAGTTGGCGAATATCATAGAGGGGAGATTGCTAAGCAGAAACCGATTTAAATGATTTAGGAAACGTATGAACAGATCTCAATTTTGATAATAAACACGTTCTGGGCATTTCGGTGATTATTTTTATGCAGGGTGGAGCCCATACAGTAGTCGCCAAAGATCACGCAACATGCCGACATATGCGAAAGATTGATACTCTTTTGCTAAACGGCATTGACTCAAGTTGCGATACTGACTATCATGTAATCTATTCTGAAGTCATTTCAGTCACGACAGCTACCCTTTCTTTGAGTTTAAAATTTAAAACAGGCGTAATTTGCTATCAAGCACGTACAAGAGATAAGTTTTTCGTGTATTTTTTTCCATAAAATACGTTTGAATTTAAAAAGACAGACAAAATAAATGATGAAAAGGCATACCACTTAGGTGGCCAGTTTTGACAAAAGATACGCTTTGCTAGTGGTCAGAACGAAGCTCTTTAAAAAGTTCGCATCAAATCATGACTGAAATGCCTTCAGAATAGAATAGACGATAAGCAGTATCACAATTTGAGTCAATGCCGATTAGCGAAGAAATAGAAATCTTTCACATATTTCGACATTTTGCGTGATCTTTGGCGAATACTGTACATTTCTGGAGACCCGGGGGCTGCTGTCAGAAAAAATTCCACATTTCTAAGGGAATTTTGTGGCGAGCAACTGGTCCTGTTCCTTAGTAATATTGTTGATGATAAACTTTCTGCTCCCAAGTTTTGTCGTTGGATTGGTAAGATCCCGGCTAAAAATGTGGAGAACGGTCGTCTAGGAGACCCACCAGAACGTTGTGCATGCAAGAGGCGAAAGAGATGTCGTAATGGTCACAGTGCTTAAATTTCCGATAAGCAAATTGCGGAGTATATGTATAATGCTAAAGTAACTGAGTGC
>UYRU01042734.1:12349-24669 GCA_900617775.1 Dibothriocephalus latus | reverse complement strand
GTAGACCGCGTTGCAGAGTGTAGAGTGCAGCTCTCATCTGGCAAACTGGGCTCTGTAGCCGGTGACTGGGCTTATTAGCCGGCGGATTTTGTTATGTAAAATTCCGTCCCAAGCTGATTGGGAGCCGGCAGATTTTGCTATGTAAAATTCCGTCCCAAGCTGATGTGGCCCGGCAAATTGGGCTTTGTAGCCGGCGACTGGGCTTATTAGCCGGCGATTGGAGAATCTCACTCTATCCTGTTGGCAAACTGGGCTTTGTAGCCGGCGACTGGGCGGCCGGCGGATTTTGCTATGTTAATTCCGTCCCACTGATTTGGGCTTAATGCGCGGCTGGGCCTATTAACCGTGGGCTTAATAACCGGCAACTACTGTAGGGGAAATGCGATTCTAAGGTGACATGTCAAAAGGAGAGGAGGCGTTTAACAGTAGATGTTTAGTTGCGGTCTGACTTCAGAGGCAACGAATTCGGGTACCCATTTTCAGACAGTTGAGAGTACTGGGCGTAGTTGTTGCTTTGTTGCGTAGTTCACTGATGTAAACGTAGGTCACACGAGTCACGCTAAGCAGAGAGTTCGCTCCAGCCGAACATTCACATCAGGCAGAATACGCAGTAATAGTAAGGCCGCTGTGAGGGACTCCCCGGTTTCTAAAGATAGGTAATCGAACTTGTTACTGAAAACGTCAAACTGCATGTAAACGGCTTCTGGTGAAAATGCCTTCTTCTAAACCTTATCGAACAAGGCAAGGGAGACAGGCAGGGCCACTTTTAGTTTATCAGCCATCATTAGCCAACCATATCCAAATCCCGGGTGTTGCAACAACCGATCATCGAATCTGTGACCTGTTGGTTCTTCCGTGCCTAATACTGGCTGCCGTGTGGCTGCTGCTGACATTCGCGTACAAGCCTCAAGTCACAACAAAACGAGTGAGGCCCACAACCAACCACTGAGCGCCAATCCACAATTCCTTATTTCAGGAAGTCAAGTTAGGCGAACGAACGTTTACAATTTATTCATCATCAAGCAAATACAATAATAGGAGAGAGGCTAGAGTTAACAAATTAAAAGCAACCAATCAATAGTAATAAGGGGAAAGGGGGAGAAGTGTAAATGGAGCAAAGGGTCAGATTCTATTCTTCATCTGGGATCAGAGAGGGGAAAAGGTGGAGGAGGAGGGGAGGAGAAGGGGTCCGGCAATAAGTTCATGTCGTCCTGTCGTCCTTATCTCGCGTTTTGTTAGGAGGCGTGAGGACGCAAAGTGCTATCGTTTCGTGACGGCATGGGTGGCCTGGGGATGCTTGATTTCACTGCCTTGTCATCGTTTCGCGGTGTAGTAGGAAGGGCCGCTACAAAAACCTTCTGCGCACATAAGATCGGATTAGTGAGGCGTATATCGACTGCGGCTGCCGTCGCAAGTATCCACTTAGGCAGGAACTTGGAACGTTTCGTCGGCACTTTTTACATATCTTCTGAAAAAATGCCTTTATTGATCGGGCTACGGTACATTATCGCCCTGTTGCCCACTGGGAATCAATCGTGAGCCCATACAGACTTCGCAGCCTGCGCATTCGAGTGAGTGCATTAGAATAGGTTCCGGACAGCCGTGATCGTGAGGTATCGTGTGCCAGTTGAGTTACAAACAGCTCAGCACAACTGGATGAGTTAGGTTGACTGTCTGACGTCCCATCTCAACTCAAAGGGCCGATCAACTAGGCGGTGGTGGAGAAAGTAAGGTCCACCCTCGGCGCATTTTTTTTCTCACTAAAAAAATCTGATGCGCTTGAAGCTATCACGGTCTGCTAAAAGCCGTGGCTTGGAGGGCTGCCAAATGAATGGATAACCTGGATACCGCATTCGGTCCAGTGTGTGTCTTGCTGCGTGGAGTGGTTTACTGTGGGCTGAGAGTCAGGCTCAGTGGCTCCTTCTTAATGTAGCCTTTATGGCACTACCAGACGGGAGCTTATCTAGCGAAATATGCGGTTGGTACGCATGTTGAATGTTGATCGCGCCAGTCACCTCCGCCCTTCCTCGGTCTTCTTTATCCTTGTCTTGAAATCGAGTCCGTTGTGGAAGTGGTGAGAGAGTGGGGTAGATTCTCCGTAGGTTTAATTTCACTGTAATCCCGCGGCAGTCACCGCGTTGCTTCAGCTTGCTGAGGCTCGTGGTGGATATCGTTGAAAGCGACGATCGAACTGTCGTCTGACATGTCGTTTATCCATCTTCCCAGACCGCTGTATCCTTTACAGGACTAGTATGCTAAAGTAGCGGGCTATGAATTCTATTTTACTTGAAGCCGTCTAACTGTGCACCAGTTGCGGGGTTGGTTCTACACCTCTCATAGACAACGATCCGCGTTCCGTCGAGGGCAGAAAGTGTCGATTGCGGTGACGGGATATGCCAGTGCGGTATTCTAGCGAGTGAGAAAGCAGGGGACTTGCACCTCTTGCAGTAGGAGATGCTTGCGACTGGAGCTTCGAAACACCCAATTAATATGTGTGTGGCGTTTCTTCTTTCTCTCTATCTGCACCTGCGGATGTCGAATCAGGCGGAGCTGCGCCCTTTCTGCCTTTAGCAATCATAGAGGCCCAGATTCGTTCCTGTCACAGATAAGTCACTGTAGATGTTGGCTGAGCGCTTAGTGGATAGGCACGCTTCCATCGCATCAAAGTTTTAATCATGATACGTGCTGGTTACAAGTCCTTTCACCTGTTGTTTAGGGGGTACGCTACTTATGGCCAGCTGGTGGGGTCATCTGAAAGATTAATGGTCAACTTCTTTTACAGTATGGCGAGTGCTGCAAGCAAAATGCCGCAATTTGCGAAAGTTTGGTAATCACTCGCAAAAACAACATTAAGTACGGTTGCAATACTTATTATCGCGCAGTATCATTTCAAGTCTTTTCAGTCACGACAGAATGCCGGCTCTCTAATGAGTTTGTTTATGAACACAGAAAAAAGTCTACCGTAAGGTCGAGTAGATCCACCTCTGATTATATGTAAAGGTTTCTTGAAACCCAGAGATCGCATCCTTTCCTAAATAGCAGAAAATTACCAGAGAAAATTCAAGCAACTTCGCGTAAAGGAAAGGTAAATAAAAAGTTTACAAACAAATCATCCACTGACCTGGCAACACATCGAGGGATTTTGGTTCTCACTGCGCTGGAGGCCGGGTGTACAGTGGGTGTATATGTCTATAATGCTTGCTTAACATTTAACCCGTTAATACTGGTTCATTCAAAGCCTTGCCAAACTGTATATTGCGAGGGAAGATCGAGGGCTGGCTCGACATGGTGCCCAAGTGGTATCGTGTTTCCATCTTAATGATTTCGCAGCACAAAAAATTCACATGATTTCCATACGCTGTAGCCCTCAATAACCCCAGGTCACCAAGAGCATTCTCTAAAGCCTTGTAACTCGCACTGCGAATCAGACAGACAAAAATATATTCTGTAGAAAATAACTACCAAAATAGTATGCATTTTTATCGTGGAATTTTTCAGCCTTTATAAATCCAAATATATTTTATAAAACACATGCACAAAAATATTTTTTATTGCACTCGTTTGGTAGAAAACTAAGTCTTTTTAAAATTAGGTAAGAATGGGTATCTTTCGATTTGAAAATTATAATTATGAGGTTTTGTAGGACTGCGAGATATCCATTCATAACACATTGTATCCGTCAATTTATTATTACTGCCTATAATGCATAGAGCATGATTCACAGCTTTTGCAAAATTTTATGGGAACTATGTGACGTCTTCCTCAAAACGTAGGCAAAAAGTTTTTTTCATTAAACAGAATGTACACAGCACGCTGTTTGAAACCTTAAATTCAGGTGTAGCATTCGGTAAATTTAAAAATTATCCGGCAATGGAGAAACATTTTTGAAACTGAAAAATACCTTTTCTTTAAGCATAAACTTTAAAGAAGACCTAATTTGCTACCAAAGAAGTACAAGAAAAAATATTTTTAAGCATGTTTTCTATAAAATATTTTAAGATTTATAAAGGCAGTCTAGATCCATGATAAAATTCATACTACTTAAGTAGCCATTTTTGATAGAATTTACTTTTTGTAATCGGTCAGAAAGAAGCTCATTAAAGAGCCGTCATCCTAAATGAAAGGTCTTGGGATTAGACCGCATGATAATAAGTATAGTAGTCCTGCTTAATATTGGGTTGCGTGTGATTACCACTCTTTCACAAATTACGACATTTTACTTGGAGTACTCGCCATTCTGTATAAGGGCTGACCTTATTTAGATCTTTTTAGGCTTTACTTAGTACCAGTAAGAAATCAGCGACCAGTTAATGGTATTTTATTTAATCAATTTTCTTCATCCAAAGACCATTACTACTTCTGTTTTTGCCACAATTCGGACAGCCTTCGGAATCGACAAGATTGTACATACATGGCCCTGTTAAATTTTTGAAGACTTTATGATAGTGATCTTTTTTACAATTAATCAGATTTTTTCTTTGTATTGGTTCTCCCGTCCTCAACTGATATGGTAGATTTCTTATGTCATTCAATGTCTAGCGAAATCCTGAAATTTCGAACAAATAAATTAGGAATACTTGTAATACTGGTTATCATACAGCCTAGTCTTAACATGTCTCTGTCATGCCGGGATGCCGGTCTTGAACGAGCGCATTTCTGATCGCCTGCACAAAATGCTTTATAAATAGTGGATAATTAAGTAGTATGAACCTGTCCATTGAATTTAACTGCCCTTATACATTCAAACATGTTTTATAGGACAAATGCCTAAACTATGATGTCTTTTACTATTTCGGTAGCAAATTACATCTTTATATTTTGTACCTGAGTAAAAGGTGCCCCCAGATTTTAAAAAGTTTCCCAATTTTGGATATTTTATGACTGCGAAACTTTCATTTATAATACATCGAATCCGTCACATTATTAAATTTGTTTATAAATTATACAAACAAGTCGACATTCGTTGCAAACGTTTAGGAAAACTATGTGGCATATTCCACATAGCATAGAAAAAAGTGTGCTTTTCTTTGGACAGCATTTACATAACATGCAGTTTGGAAACGTTATGTTAAAGCATAAAGACCTGGGGATTGGTTTTTCAGCCCACTAGCTTTAACATTCACATCTGGCAGCATTGGTTGTCATTATTGGGATTTATAAGCAGGAACTAACTAGGGAACTAGCTAGAGAACTAACCTGAAACGTCTTCCGTTACTCAACCGTCACCGGATGAATGAATTCTCTTAGATGCCTCGCGAATTGAGCAGAAATATAATGACTGTTTTACTCTGTCTTCTTCCGAGTGATATTGCTTTGCGATACCGAATTTGTATGGCGACAGCCTTGAAAATTCTAGATCGCCGAAGTTGCATGAAAGCAAAGCTTTCTGCAGCCGCGACGATTTGGATGTGAATATGAAATGGCCTTTTTGGGAGATTATGAGCCAAAGCATTGGCCGACCAACATGTTTTCTTATTTTCGGAAGCATTTATCCGTCCACTATCATGAGTTTAAATTGGAGTAGCCTGTAGATAATCAGATTGGTGACGAGTGGAGGCTAAGTTTAGCGTTGTAGGTATGTGTATGAGCAAAGAATCGAATCGCGCATACATGAACAGGAGCTGGCTGTGCAACAGGGCGATGAAACCGGCCATAAGTCCATTTCACAGCCGCCAAGATGATCGTCCACGTCAAAACTAAGACGAGCCAAAAATTACCGAAACCTAGTCCAAGGAGGGGAACTAAATCAATCGATGTATCCATTTGGCGCCGACGTACAGGACTCTACACAATCCCATCGAAAGTCGCATCATGGAAAATTGATTAGCCTGTAAATCCTGTAATTGTCGCCTTAATCTGCTTATGCTGCTGTTACTTCTGACGAATGGTCAGTATAGTAAGCAAACTGTTCTGTTGCTCAGACAGTCTTCTCCTTGAATCTAACTGGTTCCTCAGAAGATGTTTGCAGCGATGCCAGAACCACATGTTGATGACCCACTAACTGGGACTAATCAGCAGGTTTCGTAATTTTGTCACAATTATTACATAGAGCCAATAATTCGACTGGTTGAAGAGTCGACTGACTCAGTTCAAGTCCTCGGCAACGCTAAAAATCTCGACGAGAGAGTCTTGCAACCGAATACGTTTCGGCAAACGATATTAAAAAAGTGTACGTTCTATTGTGCGTGCGCCTGGCCCCTCACAGAAGCGAAGCTAGTTCTGTGAGGTCGTAGTCAACTTACCTCGGCCATAGGAATCACGGAAAAATTTACAGTAGAGGGGAAAAGAGATTTGAGTTTAGGTACCTCGGTCACGCGAGGATGTGTATCGGAGATCTGACCCTTGGATAGACAGCCAGTATTGTACTGAGGAAGCCGTATGCCTCATCTGACGTTTGACACCACGGCCGAGGAGCATTCACGCATTTCCGCATCTCGTACTAACTGTCCGATTATGTCAACCAGATTATAGATTAGTTTCTCGCATCGCTAAACCAATAGGATTACGTGTTGTAAATGTAGCCAAAGCTGCGATATCGCCGTCTAACTACGCCTTGTGTGAGTTCCCAAGTAAGAACACAACGAGAAGGGCACAGAAGTAGAAGTCCTTTTTACGCACTTAGTACAGACTATTTAAGGCAAGCAAAGGCATACAAGATTGAGCCAATCAAATTGTGTTCTTGTCGGGTTGGCCAGAGTGATAGTCAGAACAGTAATCATGGGCGGTGGCTTCATCGATCCCATCGATCGATGCGGCTTCTCCGATCGATAGTGCACTGTTGGATGAGTAATCAGGGCGACGTGATAATTGATTGTTGGACCTGCCCCTAACATTGCGGAGCGTGCGAATTCTCGCGGATGCCGCATCATGGAGCTAAATACTCGAATCGAAGGCATTTTCCTGAGGTATCCTGGGGCATCTAAAAGCCGAACGGAGTTATTTTTCAAAGTAATCTTTGGTGCTCTACATTGAGAAAGTACGCACGAGGCAGGGTTAAAAAGTAAACCCTTTTTTTAATGGCGATTCACGGTCGCCTTGGCACAACGCCAGAAAAGTGTTTATTGATTGCCTGCGTGCCAGACATCAGCCCTATGTACCACGGTGGCAATGTAGTCGTTAATTTGAGACTGTTTACCTGTCTAGTTCGACAGACTGCTTACTTGACAACTTACTTGCTGCGAATTCTATTACACTGACGACACTGGGGCAGTGAGGACAACGGGTGAATCCGATTTCCCAGGACCGGGATTCTGTTCGCAAGTATCTCTTATCCCTTAGAAGCACCGTCACGAAATAGGGGCTTGGTAGCACAAAAGATCTATGAATTAACTGATAAACAAGGTATAAGTCGAGCAGGTTGGCAGAATATGCGCCGAAGAAATCGTGTTCCGAACATACCTTGTCTGCATGTTTACCAAAACATTATTCTAAAAGGAATGTGTTCTTTCGAGTCAGAATGGTTTCCCTAGCACTTTAAAGAACGTTTTCCTAATACTTCGGGTCCAAATAGCGCGCAAAATGCTGCTAGGTATCTGACTGAAAAGTTTTGTTGAAATCGCAAGATATTCAAGCCTCTGGTAAAAAAATGCCTCCAGTATTGGCCTTAACGCAGGTTTTCTGAACTGCCTTTTCAAATATTTAAAGATTTAACATAATTATACTGGAAAAAAGCATTCAAATAGCCTTTATCCTGAATTTTACAAGAAATTGAACGGTTAAAGTTTTTTTATAGCATTGCATTAGTATTGAAATCTGTTCGGCACCAGGATAAGTTCTCCTGGTATTACAGACAGCGTTGAGCTAAATTCCAGGTTCATTAGGGATAAGGTTATAGTAGGAACAAGAGAATAGCTCCATCTGTAAGAACCGGAGTGGGAGTACTTGCTCCCAGACGCAACCCTAAAAATTTCTTCCATTTCCGGAAAAAGAAGACAGCTCTTATCAGTAACACGTACATATCGCCTTCGCTGGTGGCGAAAAAACCCCGCTGCAGTGGATTCAATTTTAAAACTGACCACTGATGCAGAGAAAAAAAAACAATAGGCAGAACGGTTTTTTAGACAACACTCTTCCGGCGTTTGCAGCAGGACCTCTTGCCTACCCTGCCATTTTGGCTGCCTCGCCCTTCCTCGTGGCGATAGGTAAGTGATTATGACGCTCACGGTACCGGTAGCAGGGAGCACTAAACTCAGACTCTGGCACTTGTTGCTACCATAAGCAGATGTTAATCAGGGGAGGCTGCCGCAGTGTGCAAAGCCTACATACGTTTACACAAAAAAATCATCTTCACAGTTTCTGAGACGAGTCGGAACTCTGACGTGATGAACTCGCGTCTCTACATGTCGCCCAGCTTTTTTTCTGGCAACCAGGGGGTGCTGTGACTAGGAATAAGCAAAAAAACAAATCCTCTATAGGAATTAAAGTGAGTGCAAATAGGCCGTGGTTAACAAAAAACTCCCTAAAAGTTAAAAAAGTGTATAATTTTAATGTAACTGGCACTTAAGATGATAACGGGAATGCAAGACAGAGGGAAATAAACTATGCAAAAGCGAAAAACCTTTCATAAATTGGAAAACGGGTATAAGATGTAAGTAAAACCAGTCCAAAATACAAGCACACTTGCATTGAATTAAAGGAAAGATTCTTCCTCGGTAGGCTATGTAAGTCCTCTTAGCCGACGTTAGTCCCGGGATCGTGTAAAACGGACACTGTAGTAAAAGGGATTTTAAGGATGGCGCCTCAACCTGGATATACAGCTAACTGTTATCGCGTTTATCATCTCTCAAAGAAGAAGAGGAAGAGGGGGAAGATTCGTGGAACAAATTATAGTTGAATTGACGCTTCGGACCCTTCTCGTTTCCACCGTCACACTATCGTATTTGCTGCGTCTGGTGAGCAACACATTAAATACTCTGACGAGGGAGGCGGCAAGAGTTCCGAAAGGTTGGTCAAAATATAATTTGGTCCATGAATCCGGCCTCTCTTCTTCTGCTTTGGGAAATAATGAACTCGATAACATATCTGCACCCAGAATCCTTACGCACAAAGTTAACTGTATACTGGGAAAGGTAAAAAATAAATATATTTCCGCAAAGTTTACGTTCCTAGGTCTATGTATAGCAACAAAATTAAGTATGATAATAAAAAGTACACAAAAGTTATTCTCAATAAATGAAAAATTACAATGACTAAAATCCCAATGAAACATATTTTTTGCATGTCGTTCTGTGAATGTAGTAGTTAACACACAGAAGGTTACTGCTCAGAGCCATGACATAATAAACCAAACCAAGTCTTCTAAAATAAATCTGGTACTAAGCTAGGTACGTTAAACCCAATAGCTAAAACAAATTACCCTTAAACTTAAAGTCTAACCCCAACCCTGCCTTACCTTTAATCCTAACCCCACTTTTTCTGAAATTAAGCGCAAGGCCACGTGTGCCACAGGGGTTCTTATTATCGTGTGCTGACATAAAATTTAATCATTTTTATTGAACTCCTATACATGGTTCAGGTCTAGGGAAATGCACATACAAAGAATATTATTTGGTGTCATGCGAATTAAGTTGATTCCATTCCACTTTGACTGGAAGCATTTGCAGATTTATACAACTAAAAAGGTACTGACCAGTTGGGAACGTGAGGCAAGAGCACAGACAAGAACAATCTATGAGACGACGGGCTCGCAAGAAAAAATACTGTTTGCATTGCGGATGAAAGAGGAAAGACCAGAGTGCGAATCTCAGGGAAATCCTTTATTTAGTTATCAGTGTATCATGACGTTTATGTATGCAACAACATGCCAAGTTAAACAAAGAGTGATAAGCATAAAACTGCTGGCGAGACAGGGATAAAGATCGGGGTTTAGGGACTGACATAGTCCGCAGTGGCCAATCGACGCCCACATCAGGCAGTAATTGATTTTTCTACACGTCTAAACTTTTATTGTTTTGAAAAGTTACTGGCCTGATGAAGATGTGCCGAAAACACGCTTGCCAAAACTGACTTTTCAAATTAAACATGGGAATATTTGCAAAATTTTAGGGAATTGGCGACATACTAAAAGTTTTTGCCTCGTTATCCCACCAGAACATTCACTCATAGTCAACAGGTGCTTGACCTACATGACAGGTAATCTAAGGCTGGGGAAGGGTCTACGACTGGCTAACAAAGACTAATAAGCCAAGCTAGTCAACCTGGAGTTGGACGATAATCCTGTCCTACAAGAAATCTGTCTGGCAGTTAACTCACTTAGCTGGCAGACATGATCATGACAGCCCCGAATTCAGGAGATTAAAGACTCGGATTCGTTCCGTAGTGAGTGTGTGAATGGAACATTTCAAAGTCTGAATTCAGGTAATTGGCCAGATAGGCAACGATTGTTCGTAGGTCGGTATGTGCAGGAACGACGTTTAGACATACTGCCAACGACGCTGGAGAATGTTTCTAATTCTACCTGTGTAATAAACCAAGGATAATTTAACCAGATGCTACTAAGTAGAACTTTGTTACCAGTTGTTTTAGGGTGTCGTCATTTTAAAAACACAATTTAGGAGTTCCGTTTCTGCAGATCAAAAATACGTTAAAAGGTAAGCCATACATTGTCAGTATTATCGCAAATAATCTGGGTATCCTCAACAGAAGAATTTATTGTGGGTTTGTTACACCACAGAACCGACCTGAATCCCATTTTCTGTCAAGCTTTTGGTCGACTAAGAAAGATAAAAGCGAATCGGCTTCACATGGGATCAAAACCTAAGAATAAAATTATTAAAAACGAGTTACAAGTTGACTTAAGGCCCCCACGACAGGACACGGATGTAAGGACGTCTCCATGTAATACAGACGGCCTTGAGCTTGCTTGCGGGAGGGGTACATATTCCCATGTCGTCGCCCTAAACATAACGCTAAACCTTCTCTACCCTTAACCACATCATTTCTTGAGCTTCAACTCGAAACCTTAATCGAACCCTAACTCCCACCGCAACCCCAATTCTTCCTGGAATTTGAAGCAAGGGTCGACTTCGTACACGTGACTCATTGGAAGCACATTGACAGTAGATAATACATCTGACGAAATGTGAAGATCAAAACTTGAGTGGGGGATTTAACAAAAATTTGAGCTGGTTTATTTCCTAGAAATGAATTCTGTTCATATCAGTATACTGAGGGCAAATAAGGACAGAATTTAGGGCAAATACAACATCTGTTGATATCCAAGGAATTTCCTTCGCTATTAAACCCTGCGGAAAAATTTCTTGTTTATACGTAGTGTACCATAAAAACATAAAGAGCAGAAACTTTTTAGTTATATCTGTTCAGAGAACGGAAAATTTTGCTTTGCGTTCATAAAATTGGACTAGGTGTATGTATGAGGTAAAGCATTATTGTCGGATTAAGAAATTCGAAGTCAGTTTACTTGTGCTACTTTACTTACTCGGTATTTTGCATGAACAGACTACCTCTATATTTTCTTAATAGCGCCGATTTTTCACTTGCTCCGATATTTCTGTTTTTTTAAAAACTACTTTTACCTTACCACATATCATTAGTTGATAAACTAAAATATATATTCTATTTATAAGGACATTTACTTTTATACATTAAGATATGCTGGAACGTAGCTTTGGCTATTTTACTTACCAGGGCTTTTCTTGCAAAAAACCTCGGATTTCATAAGTTATACCATTTATTGTACATAAACAGCATAGTACCTATATGATGCACAATTGCGAGATTTGCGATGGAATGACAATCATTGGAAAACCGACATTAACGCCCGTACCAAAACTTTGAAATATTAATAAACGAACATAAACTAATTTACAACTGCAATTTCTACGAAAAAGGAAAAAAATGGGCACCTTTCCCCAAAAAGTAGGAGAACAGGAGACGAAACAAAAAATATAATATCGGCGGCAGAGGTGACTTTGACTCAGCGATCAAAATAAACTGCCTGCCAATCTAATTCCCGACAAGGGAATCTCCTCAACACGTCTCGTGATCCAAATCAGTTAGGTAAACGTATTTCAAATCAGGTAGACTCACTCCTTTGGAAGGTTATCCAATAAAACTGCCTACTCTATCTGTGACGACTTGCTTGTTTCTGAACTTCCATAACTGTGCAAAATTCAACGGGGATTTTTGCACGTGTGTGGTCTTAGGAAAAAGTGCAACAAATACTTTTTCAGGGAGAGGGAAATCCAATCGTCAGGGTCACATTCATATGCGCACCAGCGTTTAGTGTCATCATACCTTAAAATATATTTTAAGGTTGCACAAATTCCCACCCCAGAAATCCGAAGAGCGACTGGCGAGCA